>LR751448.1:122497-170512 GCA_902729485.2 Mus minutoides | reverse complement strand
TCTTCCATGGTAAATCCTAGCACCATTCAATCCTCAAAATAAATCCCAAAGTGCTTCCCATGGACTACAAGGCCACAATTAATCTTTCCTCCTAGCTTCTTCTCTCACTTTTCTCAGCCATGACACTTTGTGGGCCCACCCAGAATATGTCCAGTTCTCCCCTTCACTATTGTTCTTTGCAGTGGGAGCAGGTTTCCTCAGCACATCTGAGGAAAGCTCGCTCCCCTGTGCCTTTGATCATTCCCCCAGAGAAGGTTACGCATCTGAAAAGTTCTTCCCTTGGCTGATGATCTTTAATGCACCGACTTCTCCTTGGAGCACTTAGTACCAACCAACATTATCTTACATGCCTAGAGGTTGTTTACTTATTTATTGCTTTACTTCTGCACTAGAAAGTAGGTTCTTAAAATAGACATCACTTTGCTCAATGCTGAATCCTTAACAATTAGAATAGTACCTGTGGGGCGGGGAAACTAGGCCATTAGTAAAGGAATGAAGAAATGCATGGAAGAACAAGTAAAGCATGATCCTGCAGCACACACTCCTTCTTGGCTCTGGCCTTGGTGCACATATCTCTCTTTAAATAAAATGTATCATTTCTATGCCAGGTAGGTGACTATAAATTTTTAATGTAACTCAGGGGCTATCTACCTTCAATGATTATCCTTTCTGATCACACACAGACACACACACACACACACACACCACAGAGTGATGCGCATGCACATATGCACACATGCAAGCACTATCATCACCACAACTACCATTCAGAGGAACTATCATTACTATCATTGTCCTTTGCCTGTAGAGTAAGTGGCTCTTATGTTTAGTACTTTAGATGTGTGTCTTTGTGGGAGTTGTTTTGTTGGTTGGTTTGGTTTGCACATGACCCTATTATGAAGTCCTTGGAACAGGCACCAATTTATCCTTATATGCTCAAATTCTAATACACGGTAAGAAACTCATAATGTAGGTGCCTGTTAAATTGTTAGGATACTTGTTGTTTTCAGGTGTTGATATTCATTAATGTATTAGTTCACCTAAAAGGATTACAAGCACTCAATACCATAAGTTTGTCTGGATATTAGAGTTCATTTCCACATACACTGTAGTTGCTAGTTGTCAATGCAAGAATTTAATGTGAGCTTGAATCAACAATCCTCCTTAACATTTATCACATGATCCCACTTTACGTCGTAGAAGGGAAATGTTCTATTGTTTGATAGAAGAGCATTTTCTCCAAGCTGATTCGCAGTAAGGTAAGATATTCAAAGGAAGGAAGGAAGGAAGGAAGGAAGGAAGGAAGGAAGGAAGGAAGGAAGGAAGGAAGGAAGGAAGGAAGGAAGGGAAGATATTCTAATTTGTAGGCAACCAGATTCTTCTTAAAACCTCTGTATACCAAAGAAGCCACTTATGGGTAGTTACTCACTGTATCAAGGCTAGCTCTCCCAACAGTATTTGGAAGAAAGAAGGGATGAACATAATCACTTTATAGATGAGCATCACGATTCCTGCACACCTAAGAAACTTATAAAGTCCCTACATTGAGTAACTCAAAACACCAGGTTTAAGTCAGGCTATAAAAACCTACATTCAAATATTAGGCACTGTACACAAATTCTGGGCCTTGCACAGCCTTTCAAGTTTGTCAAGCCTCCATCTCTTCATCCCCCATTAAAAGATGGAGCCTATTCCCACTGTTATTGATAGAACGCAAGTATTACGTCTCTGCAACATGATATCTGGTCCTTCACTGTTACAATGTTACAGTCCAGATGTTGTCTTAGTTAGGTAACACTTACCCTATGTTTGCGTCCAGAGGAAATTTCACTGGAAAGGTTGGTGATTGGCCATATAGAGATGCCGCATGAGGTCAGTCGAACGATCAAGACAAAAGCTAGCTGACTTCTCATGAACGCCTTAGAATGTCAACCTACTTTGAGAAAGCTGTCTATTTTCAATTAGAAAGTATTCGATGAGGAGACTCGGGTGGCTTAAACTCAGATCTGAAATCGCTGCACATTCTCAGTTACCTTATTCCTCTTGTTTATGTTTTCCATGTGAATCTGAGGATTTTGCTTTAGACTCAAGTACTTACTCTACGTCCATCTCAACAACGAAGCAGCCCTTCCCATAATAAATGGCAGAGTAACAACGCAAAATTATTTACAATTCCTGTGAGTGGGGAAGGAGAGAGAACTGGACACAGAGCCTTCTTAGTTGCTCCTATGGTAGAGCTGGTATACAAAAGCAACAGGTTCATATCCATTCTAGAAAAATCACAACTCTATGCATTACGTCTATAAATACAGGAGGGACACAAACTTGTCACAAGAGTACTGTGTAAGGGGGGAGGGTTAAGGGGTAGGGACAGAAGTCAGGGAGAGGTTCTGATGATTTTAACTCTATCAGTAATGTTTGAGTTCCTTATCCAAATAAGGAATTTATGGCATAAATCTATCAATTTGTTAATTCCATTTGCCAGGGTTCATTATATTATCCAGTGACCACATTTTAAGTCTAAAAATATTTTGTCACATATCCCTTCTGCATTTTCCGTTACCACGCATGCCACTTCTTCTTCTTGAGGTCATAGAATCAGCAAAGACTGCATTTCGAAAAACAAGCTCCTAGTGATGACTCCACTAAGGCTACTTAGCCTGGTGTTAGCTACTGGAATATTCTGGTTAGCGATAAAAACAAATTAGTCAAGCCACTCAGTTAACTGAGCAGACACAAACACAACAGCCAGGATAACTATCAAAGAAGACAACGAAACACCAGAAGTATTGCGGAGCAGTTACCCCTGCCATACACTTAGTCTCTCTTCTACAATAAAGACAATGGTGACGCAATAAAGACAATGGTGACACAATAAAGACAATGGTGACGCAATAAAGACAATGCTGACTAAGACTGGCTTGTTTTAAAGTAAGAATCTTCTGTCTTAAACATATTTTCTAATTTATCAAAATATAAATCCTTTTAAAATGGGCTTAATGCAGGTCCACTATGCAGTATGTAGTATGTAGTGTGGTGTAGGTATTAATATTGTTGACTGTGAAAATAGCAACGAATGCAGTACTACGACTTTGGTTTTTCTAACATAATAACCAATCCGGGTAAGCTTCTTCTAACTTGATAAATGTACTTTGGTGGGTTGTAAATTGCTGCCCTTGCGTAGATTCTAGAACACTGACCTTGTGATGAGCATTATTTTGTTTTGAGATGGTCTCCCTTTTGGAAACTCCCTAACCACACATGAGTCATTTTCTTACTCTTTGTCTTTAGAGCTTCTGCTACTGCCAACTTGTAGCTGGTGCCTCCAAGATGTTAGATATTCTGTTTAATTCTTGGAATTTGATGTATTCTCAGGTCAAACATGTTTGTGAAAATGCAGCAATTTCCACAAATACCATTCTATTTGAAAAATAAATATTTCTTATTCTTAGAAGACTCATATTGTTTGTCCTAGAGGCTTGGGAGAAGATCATGCTAAGAAGGTCATGGCACAAAAGGCTTCTCTGCAGTCTCCTTAGAGAGGAAGAAGGTAGGAGGTGCTGTGCTACACTGTGTACTTCTAGTGTATAGCATTTAAAATGAAACTGTGTGAATAATCAGGGATGTGCTGTAATTACTATGGCTGCTTTTCCTGGTTGTGTCATGGGAGTGAGTGTGGATAGGATGACATAATGTTCTAGTCACAGGAATCTACGAGGAAAACAATGACTCTTGGAACAGTGGTAGTGATGATTTCTCTCAGCAGGTGGAATTTTGCCTAACTGCTGAAAGAGACCAATAATGCCCACCATGCAGAGACAACACAGCATTAAAGAATATGGCTAGAAAGCTCCCCTCTGCCGGGCAAACATCCTATGGCGGCAAAAGCCCTGCAGGCACACTTCTGTTCTGCGCTTGCTATACAAAACCTTCCTAGGAATTTTAAAAAAGTTTACTCCAGCCGGGCGTGGTGGTGCACACCTTTAATCCCAGGCAGAGGCTGGCGGATTTCTGAGTTCCAGGCGAACCTGGTCTACAAAGTGAGTTCCAGGACAGCCAGGGCTATACAGAGAAATCCTGTCTCGAAAAACCAAAAAAAAAAGTTTACTCCAGAAATACTTTCTGGCATTTCTTGACATTGAAAAGGGATAAAAATAAAGTTCCCAAGACTCAATTGTTCAGAGTTATAGAGCTGGTGGGGATGTCAGAAATACTGGAGAAAGTTTTCACTGAGTATGCCAGAAGAGTTCAATATCACATATCATAGAGAATTAAGAAGTCAAGCATCAAAGAGCACTAATGCTATTGCTACAAGACTAATTCCCCAAACTCCATTATGAAAAATCACTTAACGTCATTCAAAGCATGTTATAGATGAACTACTCTTCATTTTTAAATTTTATTTTCTTCCACTGTTATTGTTGTTGCTGTTGTTGTTGAGACTGGACCACTGGAGTCTGGAATTTATTCTACTGACCCAAGAAGCCTTTATTATATAGCCCAGGATTATTTTAATTTCATTGCAATTCATCTGTCTTAGTCTCTGCATGCCAGGATTATAAACAGGAGCTACCACACCTGGTCTTAATACATTTTTTACATCGGTCTCTACCAATAAAGCCAAATTTGGGATCTTTCTTTATTTTGGGACAATTGTGGTGATAGTCAAATGGAGATAAACAGGAACTGTGACTAATTAAATTGGTTAAATGTAAGCAGCAGTAAATTTCTATGAGAACAAAACCCAATCTTCATATGGCAAGGTTCAACATACAGATTAAAAATTATAAACATAATCAGAGATTTAACAGTGTTGTAATCAAAAGAAGGAATAATCCAGAATAAGTCAGATACTTATAGCATTAAACTGGTATCTTGTGACACTGGAAAGGGTGCACAGTAAAATAAATAGTAGCAGGAAAAATTCTGTAGGTTCTACTTCATCCAGAGGCTCAGACGCGACATGCAACTCCTCCCCAGAGCCATAGAGTCTGTGACAGCTGGACCAAAGCCTTCTCTTGAAGCAAATAGAATCAGTCATTCACTGCCTTCCAATGTGTGTTTGAAAAAAACCACTTGGTGGCATTAAGGCCAGAGCA
This sequence comes from Mus minutoides, assembly GCA_902729485.2. NCBI lineage: Eukaryota > Metazoa > Chordata > Mammalia > Rodentia > Muridae > Mus > Mus minutoides. The sequence goes on along the minus strand of LR751448.1, from coordinate 165,413 downwards.
TGTTGTACATTGCATTGGGTCAACTCAACTCTTAAGTTTCAAGGAGATCCATCTAACTTTTACTTTAGCCTTGACTCCTTATCCATGACTGAGAACTTCTTCCATTCTCCCTCCACCACTTCTTAATGGGTAATGCGCATGAGCAAAGCAGCTTGCAATCCCTCACTTCCTGCCATTTACATTACTCACAAAATACTGTCCTTATTCTGACCTCTTCTTTGACTCCTCCAACTGCTCCTTGAAATGCTGTCCACATTGATAGTTAAATACGAGAAAGGATTGATTGCTGACAGTATTCTAATCTGTGGAGAAATTGGTTCTCTTTAAAAGTTATATCTGAAATTCTAGTTATCCTTTACCTATCACTCCTCGGACCTCTCTTCTGCTTGCCTCTGTCCTTTTGAATTCTACATGACCTTCTCTATTCTATCTAGCCCCTCTCCGTTCATAACCACAGTGTCTGTTGCGTTTAGGATACAGGAAGTGAACTGTAACCTTAGGCTTTTTTTTTCAACAGTTTTGGTTTACTATATGTGCTAGAAACAGAAATTTCGAATGTGCTCTGCGGTCCTTTTAGCACTGGGAAGAACAAGAAAAATAATATAAACACAGTCCCTTTTACAATGAGAGTTGCTCTGTGGCAAAGAACAGAAACTAAAGACAGGGGGAAGATGCTGTCCAACCCCAAGGACCAGTGGGAAAAGGTAAGGTAACCTGAGAGTTGATCCAGATTAAAGGGAGAGTTGGCTATCTACAAATACCTTATCCCCTCTTCCAAGACCATATGTAGAAAGCTGTTCATCCCCAGTTATTGGGTACTTGCCACATCTTGTTTCCAATATGTGAGTCATCAACAGCCTAAGTTGTACCTCCAATGATTTGCTTTTCCTACAAAAAAATAATTTCTTTAATCTACAGATTTTTTTTTGTGTATGTGCTCCTAAAAATTACAGAAACCATATGGAACACAGTGAAGGCATGGGAAGTTGCCACCATAAAGGAGATGAGTCAAGAGATGGATGATAGATAGATAGATAGATAGATAGATAGATAGATAGATAGATAGATGATAAACAGATCTATGATAGATAGGTAGGTGAAAAAACAGATATGAGCAGATAGATAAGATAGAATGCAGAATCGCAGGCACACAAACACTCAGAGAGACAGACAGACAGACAGACAGACAGACAGAGACAGGGACAGAGAGAGAGACAGACAGAAAGATTTGCTACCTAAACAAACACCGTGCACCGATTCAAAAGCATTTTTAAAAGGCATTTTAATATGAAGCATACTGGTGATATAACATTTTATTTTTAAAAACTTACAGAAGACCACACCTATACAACTCAGTTAGCATGGAAAAGTTGAGTTGGTGTCAAAGCAGAACCTTCTCCCAAACAGGCTGCTATTCATGGTACTGAAAGGTGCTACGAATGCTTCCTAAGGAAAAAGTTAAACACCAACCCAGCTACAAACCGTACAAACGGATCCACAATGATGATCTCCCTGCAAGAGGTACTAGTGTATGAGCGGCACAAAGCTCATGGGAATAACCAACCACTGTGACCTGGTTGTATTTATGACCCACTTCATGAGACGACCCACCCACTTCATCCCCAATCCTGCTCAGTGGCCAAGAACCTGAGATTAGTTAGACCATGGATCTAGTGTAAAACCAAATCATATTGTTCTGCTAAGGGAATATAACAATAAAATTACTCCTAATGACATCCTGTTATATGCATAGATTAGTGCCTTCCTCAGCCGCCATCAGAGCAGCTTTCTCCTGCAGAAGATGTAAACAAATACAGAGAAGCACAATTAGACAATATGCAGAGAGAGAGAAGTCTTGAAATACTAAGTCCTAAATGCTGTGTTTCCACCAATCCCTCCCCTCAGGGCTCAGGGATATCTATGGAAGAAGAGATAGAGAATGTAAGAATCCATTGGGAGAGAAAATGCTGGTGAGGATGTGGAGAAAAAGGAACACTCCTCCATTGCTGGTGGGATTGCAAGCTGGTACAACTACTCCAGAAATCAGTTTGGCAGTTCCTCAGAAAATTGGACATAGTACTACCTGAGGACCCAGTTTTACCACTCCTGGGCATATACCCAGAAGATGCTCCAACATGTAATGAGGACACATACTCCACTATGTTCATAGCAGCCTTATTTATAATAGACAGAAGCTGGAAAGAACCTAGATGTCCTTCAACAAAGGAATAGATACAGAAAATGTGATATATTTACACAGTGGAGTACTACTCAGCTATTAAAAACAATGACTTCATGTAATTCTTAGGCAAATGGATGGAACTTGAAATTATTGTCCTGAGTGCGGTAATCCAATCACACAAAAAACACATGGTATGCACTCTCTGATAAGTGGATATTAGCCCAGAAGCTCAGAATACCCAAGATACAACTCACAAGCTACATGAAGCTCAAGAAGAAAGAATACCAAAATGTGAATACTTTAGTCCTTAGAAAGGGGCCTTAGAAAGGGGAACAAAATACCCATGGAAGGAGTTACAGAGACAAAGTGTGGAACAGAGACTGAAGGAAAGGCCATCCAGAAACTGCCACACCTGAGGATCCATCCCAATATACAATTACTAAACCAGACACTATTGTGTATGCCAACAAGTGCTTGCTGACAGAAGGCTGATATAGCTGTCTCCTGAGAGGCTCTACCATTGCCTGACAAATACAGAGGTGAATGTTCTCAGCCAACCATTGGACTGAGCACAGGGTCCCCAATGGAGGAGCTAGAGAAAGGACCCAAGGAGCTGAAGGGGGTTGCAGCCCCTTTGGAAGAACAACATGAACCAACCAGTACTTCCAGAGCTCCCAGGGACTAAACCACCAACCAAAGAGTACACATGATGAAGGGGCCCATGGCTCCAGGCTCATATGTAGCAGAAGATGGCCTTGTCAGTCATCTGTGCTCCAGTGTAGTGGAATGCCAGGGCCAGGAAGCAGGGATAGGTGGGTTGGTGACTAGGGGGTGGGGGGTGAGGAGGGAGTAAGGAGTTTTTGGAGGGGAAACCAGGAAAGAGAATAACATTTGAAATGTAAATAAAGAAAATATCTAATAAAAGAAAGAATCCATTGGGATGAAAACCATAGAAAACAAGGCCTTCTAAACACAGCAGGACCAATGTATATATGAGAGCACAGAAACTGAGGCATCACGCACAGGGTGTGCACAGGTCCCTCCAGATAGGGCCCAAATGCTAGGAAAAGTAGACACAAGCCCCCTTCCCTAGCCCCAAAGCTATTATCAACTGATAACCACTCATAAGAGAAAAATTAGTTCTCAACTGAATCTAGGTGGATATCAAACCAGTTTTAATGGCAAGCTTAATGATCAACAGTAGATAACCAACACAAAAAGGACACAGTGGAATCTATAGAGGTTCTTTGTTTTATAATGTTTAGTCATGGTATGTATTTATTTATCTGTTATTTTCAAATATATATTAGTTTATCAATATTAATTTATATATAACTACTTAGATGATTTATCTGTATATTTAATGTAACTTATAAATTATGTGTATTTATATATTAATGCATATAATTTATATATCATAATTTTACATATTTATTATACATTATATATTTATTTTATTATATTTTATTTAATTGATATGTATTTAGCTTTAATTTATATTACATTCTATATTCTATATCTATACATCTATATATAATATTATAGATAGTAGTTTTATATATTGATAGATTTTTGCCTTTTACTTCATTTGTGCATGTATTATGGCTTCTTGTTTTGTGTTTTTATAGGATTTCATTGTGTACAGATTTATGTGCCTCTGCATCTGTATGTTTCTTGTATATTTTCTTTGGCTTTTTTCTACTTATTTGTTTCTATTTTTGTCCTATTTTACCTTGGTTTTATCTTATCTTGTTTTATTTTAATATTATTAATATATTTATATATTGTTTACATATATTTATAATAATTTATTATTATTATTATTATATATAATAAAATAATAAATTTTTTTGTTTTCTGGGTCACTTGAAGTGTGCTAACTCCATTAGTAGGAATGAAGCAAGGGTCTAGAAGAAGTTGAGGGAAGGAAAATTGTAATTTGAATATGCCATAAAATACTGCAATTAGAATATGTTCAATAAAAGAAAACTAAATAAGATTTTAAAATTACAGAACACTGTACAGTGTGATACTGTTTTTAAAAGGGCCAAAAGAATATTAAGTGAGATAGAAGTAATTTGGGATGAGATCATAGAAAATATTTGAATTTGTCATGGTTGTTTGTATTTTTTTTGAGGTCTTTAGAATTAGAATTTAGAACTAAAATTAAAAATTTAAAGATTTAAGAAGAAGTCATGACATTCAGGCCTTTCTAACATTATAAGAAAAGCTTACCTCTATGGAATAACTTGAATTTAAATGAAGGATAGATAACAATGACTTTCCTGTTGTTTTCAAGTACTAGACTAGAAAGCTAGCCCAACATTGCACCATCTACCATGACCAAGACTGAGAGCTCTACTTTCTCAGCAACAAGAGAAAAGTTGACGGCAAGAACATTTCCCCCAAAGTCTCTAGGAAATAATAAAGTATCTAGTTGTGAATTGCATGTGTGCCACAGAGCAGTCCCACAACAGGGGGTTGCTTCATTTTTAAAATTCAAATAACAAAATGAAAAATGTATTTCTACACATACAGTAAGAAGGACAACAAATCGAGATCAACAAATAGTTTAAAATGGGATTTAACTCACTTCTCATGGAGAAATATAGATAGATAGATAGATAGATAGATAGATAGATAGATAGATAGATAGATAGTTTAAAGACATTAATATACATATATAGATAATTAATTTAATTTTACATATGTTATAATATATTTCTATATAATTTTATAATATTATTTATTAATAATTTATATAATTAATTATATAAATGCATGGTTAGTATATTATATGATATATGTAATATAATATATATATTATATATCCTAGAGAAAACACTACTAGTAGAAAAGCTATAAAGAAAAATACCAAGTCACTGACAAGAGTGTAGGCCCTGAAAGATGGGTCAACACCCACAAGACTATTCATGTTTTAGAAAGTCACACACTGTAAATTCTAACATTCATCCTCCCATATTCTCCATTTATATCTTGGTTTGAAAAACAAGGGCCTTTTCTGAAATATGGGAAGGAGAAACAATGACCCTCTGTCCACCTCATTCTTTTGCAAGGCAGAAAAATATATGAATGACCAGGAAGGGAGCAACAGAGCGATTCGGCCTGCTTTGGATGCCCTCTCTGTAAGGATGTTCCTGCCCAGGAGCTGCAGCCTTTCTGGACAGCTGAGTGGGCACCTACACATGCCTCTGTAGATATAAGTTCAGTTCAGAATCTCTCTTACCCACTACTGAGACTCAACAGACATGAGGCTGGATTTCTCCACACACGTGTGCTACAGTGACTTTATGACATATCAAGTGTTTCCTTAGGGAAAAAAGCTCCTACATTTATGCTTAATAATTCTCCAACATCCTACTGTGGTTATCCAAGATGAAATGAATACACATAATAGCATTTGCTTCACAACTTTGTTTTTAGTTGTTTTAAACTCAGAATTACACATAAGGGAGAAGGAAAAGTTATCATATTCTTACCTCAGCCCATGGCACATAAAAATTTGTATGCAAAAAAATATTTACTGCAACAAAATCTAAAGGCATAGAAAGTGGGTATTAGAGGAATACTCAGGAACAATTGCTATAATTCTAACAGACACTGGTACTGTTATTCTATTCACCAATTTAAAGTTGTGTTTAGAACAATCCTATGACAATTACTCATCCATTAGCACTTTTAATATATGCATATATTTTTAGTATATGCATACTTTCAAATATACAAATGATACTTAACTTTTCATCTTGTTATAATCTGATTAATACCCTGATAAATTTCTATGCATATCTTTAGGAAAAGCTTAGAAATACAAAAAAATTTTTCAAAAGAAGAGAAAACCTCCTTTGCCATGACTTCCAAGGACTGCTATGAAGAGATTTCTCCAATCACTTTTAAGAAAACAATTTCAAATAATCAGTGTGCATTAATTATGACATTTGGCATAATTGTTGAACTTTGTAAGAAAAACATAAATGTCATAACTACCATAACTCTTTTGCACTAATTTTTGTAAAAAGTCACACACAGAGATTGGAAGAGATTGTATAGGGTTCTTGATTTTATGAGATTTTAGCTCATGGACTCTTTACCATATGACTAGGTTGTTATTTTAATGGAAACACAATTCTTTGTACTTTCCCATCACTATCCAAAGGTCACTGTCATTAGCAATATCGAATGAATCCCACCCACAAATACAAACACAACCTCATACACACATACACAGATGCTTATAATGGTAAAGATGTTATAAAATTTTAAATAAGGAGAGATAGGTATGTTTGATCATATCTGTAACCTCAGTATTTGGGAGGCTGAGGCAGGAAGGTTAGCCTTAAGTCACTAAATAGTGAACCCCAAGCTACAGAGTTAGGTCCTGTCTCAAAATTAAGTTTTTTTTCAAGATAAAACAAAGATAAATAGATAAATAAAATTGTAACCAGAAAAGACCTAATGACCTAGTTAGGATCAAATATCTGGGGGGCTGGAGAGATGGCTCAGCAGTTAAGAGCACTGACTGCTCTTCCGAAGGTCCCGAGTTCAAATCCCAGCGACCACATGGTGGCTCACAACCATCTATAATGAGCCCTCCCTTCTGGTGTGTCTGAAGACAGCTACAGTGTACTTACATATAATAATAAATAAATCTTTGAGCTGGAACGAATGGGGCTGGAGCAAGCAGAGGTCCTGAGTTCAATTCTCAGCAACCACATGATGGCTCACAACCATCTGTACAGCTACAGTGTACTCATATACATAAAAATAAATAAATAAATCTTTTTTTTTAAAAAGAACTTCATTTAAAAAAAAGGATCAAATATCTGAGATTCACAAATTAAGCAGCCATGGGAAGTGGTTATGGTCACTCAATTTCCATACTGTAGCAGATTCAGAAATGCAACCCTAACGTTTTGTTCATCTTCTCATCACTTCCATGATTTCCACACTGACTGCAAATGCTTGTGTGATGTCCGCTTAGCACAGACATTTACTACCCCAAATTCCTGATTCCAAATAATATCCTGACCTTAGCCTATGAACCGCTGGAACAACCAGCACATCCATTGTCTCTGACCTTAGCCTATGAACCGCTGGAACAACCAGCACATCCATTGTCTCTGACCTTAGCCTATGAACCGCTGGAACAACCAGCACATCCATTGTCTCTGACCTTAGCCTATGAACCGCTGGAACAACCAGCACATCCATTGTCTCTGACCTTAGCCTATGAACCGCTGGAACAACCAGCACATCCTTTGTCTTTAGTCAATGTGTTGTGTACAGAGTGTCCGCTAAGGAGAGAGTCACTAAGACCGTAAGAATGGCTTCGTGTCTGTGACTGTGCTCTTCACAGCCTGGGTCCTAGGGCAAGGTCAGCCACTGAGCTAATACAGAGATTCAGTTCTTAAGCTTTTCCAAGTTAAGCAAATAATTAGTGCTTTAGAAAACGACGCAGCTAGCACCAACCCCTCTCCCCTCCAAAGGGAGACTCATTTTTTTTTTTTTTGCACTGCTAAGTTTTATTTAAAGACTATGCAATCGCAACCCAGCTGGCTTCATTGAAGCAACAACGTGGGCAATCAGGGACAGCAACCGCAATGCTATCGTTTCTATAAACAGTAATGAGTGGCGGGAGTGGGATGGGACGAGAAGCTTATGTATAAACAAGAAAAATCATCTCAGCAAGAGAGATTGTCTGGGCAGATTCACGGCACCTCTGACTGCCGTCAGAGTGGACTGAAGAGTCCGGTTTTTAATGGCGTTAGAAGAGGTGTGCTGATATGACCTTCACAATATGGTGCAATGAGAGGAACATGGTAAAAATACAGCCACTGTACACCCTGAGCTGAACAAAGCGAAAGAATCAAACACTATGTGCAACATTCCATGGAAATCATGGGAGCAGATCTATAAGTTATTCCCCAGATGTTCCTTAGAGCTTTAATACCACAGGTTAGAATGTGTAATGCCTGTAAGAAGCTGATGAAGTTTCTCAGGCTGTGAATGAATGGACATGTTGATAAATGGGCAAAGGAGAGATAAAATATATACAATTAGGGAAAATGTCTGACCATGATAAATGCTAAGTAGACTTGAATTGAGGTATAGGTCAATTACTTTTATAAAAGGAATATTCCTTAAAGTATTTTTTATTCAAAAATATTATTCCTAAGAAGGAGTATTAAAATGTTATCCATCTCCCTTGAATTACAACTGTCATTTCCCATACCCCAGCACCTTTTAAAAATTACTATGTGCTTTACAAACTCAGGGAGATTAACATGAATCTTGAGCCAAATAGATTATTCCTTTCTTGATGTGATCCTTATCATTAAAACTTGGTTAAAGTGAAATAGGCAAAGGCTCATGAGCCTTCACTTGGGCAATTATCTTATCCTTGCTGGTATCATGCCCTTTATTTTCCTATATCTCTCTTCCTGCTGGGTCTCTATGAACCTCTCATATACTGTATCCCCAAGATTGTTTGCAGAGTTGAAATATCAAAACATAAATCTCTGAAGGCAGAACATGTGTGACTTTCTATTCTTTGAAAGAGAATGACAAGAAAAGGGAATGGGTGTCTTTTGGAGACAGATAATCATCATGAGACAAGTGATATGGCTTGTTTCCCCTCTTTAATCGTACTTAATCCAGAGCCAAGCAGACACACTGCAGACCCACCACCCAGAAGACAAGAATGTTGACTCTGATTCCCTTCCTGATTTTCTTTCCAACATACTTTGAGTGGAGAAAATTACAGGGGAAACAAGGTGTTTATTATTTATACTTTCCATTGCCCACAAACTACAATGGTGACATGTGCTATATAAAACTGTCAGTGCTCTAAGCAACACAGTGAGTTCTTGCTTATCCAGATAGGATTGGGGGCATCAGAATTTTACATTTACAGGTAAATAAAAAGATAGCAACTTAGTCCCTCAAGACTTACAATGAAATCATAAGCATAAAAAGACAATCAAAAAGTGTTTGGGTAACACTGGTGGAAAATTGAAACAGTGATAAAGGAACAATGTATCACCATACTGAGAACACCTGCTAACTCACTGGAAGGTAGGAAAGCATAATACCGTGGCATAACATGCTAATTATTTAAATATCATGAATGGAAGTCAACACATATGTTCATTTAATGCTCAGAAGGCATCAGAACGTGCCAGAAAGGTATGCATCTGTCATAAAAAGGCAGAACGCCATGACTTTGTTTTTTCCCCCACATGCTTTTTCAACATAACAACCTGTAAAGGCAAGCTTCTTCTAACTTGATAAACACATTCTGTTAGTTGTAAGTTTCATGGTCCTTTTGCTAGAGATTAGAATATCTACTACAGAAGGCATCAGAGAGAAGCCAGGGTGTTTTGAACTGGAAAGACCCCTAAATATAACTCCCTTAACATTACACCAAATATTATTTAAGCATCAATGCTGTGTTCTATCAATCAGAATAAGGCAAATAACAAAATACTCTTTATGAGAAACTTCTTATGAAAATGGCTTTAACTTCTTATTTCTATTAAATGTCAATCATAGGTCATGTAGTGGACTCTATCAACTACAGCCACTCAGAGACACAGGCTGATGGATTAACCACCATCCAGAACACCATCGCCACCCACTAGTAACAGCAGCAGCAGCAGCAGCAGCAGCAGCAGCAAAGTTCGAAGTGCATTGTGCTCTGGGCTATTAGAGCTTCTATGTGCCAGTGTGTCACCTGCTCACATTTCATTTGCCAATATTAATCAAACAGCCACATTTAACTTGATGAGAATGGAATAGTACTATTTGAAGTGGTTTGAATGGTAAATATCCCCATAGGATCTAGTATTTGAGTATTTGGTTCCCGATGGCTGTTCAGAATGGTTTAGGGGTGTGGCCTTGCAGGCAGTCAGTGGGAAAGGTCTTTGAGAGTTTGAAGCCTCCTGTTTGCATTGGAAGCTGTGAGCTCTCTGCCTCCTGCTCCTGCTCCTGCTCCTGCTCCTGCTCCTGCTCCTGCTCCTGCTCCTGCTCCTGCTCCTGCTCCTGCTCCTGCTCCTGCTCCTGCTCCTGCTCCTGCTCCCATGCCTGCCATCATGGACTCTCATCCCTCTAGAGCAGTGGTTCTAACCCTTCCTAATGTTTGAACCCTTTAACATAGTTAGTTATTCACATTGTGGTAGCTATATGAATAAAATGAATTTCATTGCTACTTCCTAACTATAATTTTGCTACTGTTGTGAACTGTAACATAAATATACAATATGCTGGATATCTGATATTTGTCCACTGTGAAGGGGTCATTTGACCTCCCCAAAGGGGTTGCATCCCACATGTTGAGAACCACAGCTCTAGAACCATGATCCCAGTTAAACTCTTCTGTAAAGTGCCTTCAGCAATGGTGTTCTATCACAATAGCTTATGTAATCTGGACAGCATTTCTAGAAGGGGACCCTAAAGAGTCAAGTGAAAGATGCCGAGGAAAACTCTCCAGTGAGAGAATAAACAACCCTGTTAACAAATGAGAAGGCATGAGGACATCTCAGCTAAGCAAATATGCAACGCCACACAGCGTATGAAAAGATGCCCAAACGATTTGCTGTTAAAGGATTTTGAGTTAAAACAAGGGAATATGACTGCACATCTATGAGAATGCCCAAAATCCAACAAATTCAAAACACATGCAGGCAAGGAAAAGGAATACAAGTGTATCCATTCATTGCTCTTCAGAATGCAAAATGTCATAGCTACTGTTAAAGACACCTTGACATTTCTTTAAGAAATCAAATTTCTTTTTATTACTGAATCCAACAACTGTGCCTATTGACATTTGCCCAAATAAGTTGAAATTTAATGTCCACTTAAAAGCATGTGTGTTGATGTCCATAGCAACTTTCTTCGTTGTTTCTCAAACTTTAAATTGCCAAAATATCCCTCTGCTAGATGAACGAATAAATAAACTGTCATACATGCAGACAATGGAATATCTTTCAGAGTTAGGAAGAAATAAACTGGCAAGGCATGAAACAAAAATGGGAAAAAAAACCTTAAATGTTTATTACATGAAAGAAGCTACTTTAAAAATACTACATATGACATTCTCAAAACATTATGATATTCTAAAGAGGTAAAACTATGAAGACAGACTGTTTTAAGACTAGTGTCCTTAACAGTTAGAGGAGATGAATAGAAGATTTGGGGAGCAGTGAAAATACTCTAAGGAATACTGAAATGGTAGGTATATGTCATGATCCAAGACAATGGAATGTATAAAACCAGCAGAAAATACAGTGCCGGTGTGACTTTATGCACTGCAACAGATGCGCTACTCAGATGAGACACCGAGAGCAGAAGAGAGCAGGCTCTCCTGAGGGCTGGACTTTACAAAACACCTCTGTGCTTTCCTTTCAATTTTGTTAAGCTCTACAACTACTCTGGAAAATTTCATACGACTTCCAGTGATCCTACATTAATACATAGTAGACAGTAGATTATCTAAAACAAGTGAACCAATAATAAGCGACATCTTCTTGAGTTTTCTGACTTCAATTTCGAAAATCTAATGTAGTATTTAAACATTGAAAAATAAAAGTCTCACAGTCATCTATAGAATGAAACTCAGGGCCCCCAATGGAGGAGCTAGAGAAAGTACTCATGGAGCTGAAGGGGTCTGCAACCCTATAGGTGGAACAACAATATGAACTAACCAGTACCCCCAGAGCTCGTGTCTCTAGCTGCATATGTAGCAGAAGATGGCCTAGTCGGCCATCATTGGGAAGAGAGGTCCCTTGGTCTTGCAAACTTTATATGCCCCAGTACAGGGGAATGCCAGCGCCAAGAAGTAGGAGTGAGTGGGTAGGGGAGCAGGGCTGGGGGGGGGGGGGCGTATAGCAAGAACTTTCGGGATAGCATTTGAAATGTAAATAAAGAAAATATCTAATAAAAATATCAAAAAAAGATAGAGGGAAGTTAAATAACATCAGGCAACAGAATGCTTCCAAAATAATCATTAAACAGTGAAAAAAAGAAAAAGAAAAAGAAAAAGAAAAGGTATAGGAAACTATAAACAACCAAAAATATGTCCCGAAAGGTAGATTTTTGTCATTTTCTTTTATTTTGGTAGTATCTTTTACATGGCTATACATGTGTGTATGCGTGTGTGTGTGTGTGTGTGTGTGTGTGTTTATGTGTGTGCTTATGTGTGTGTTTATGTGTGTGTACTTGATAGACATGTAATCCAGGATCATAGACTGCAGGGCAAGCACCTACCACTGAACTATACTGTCAGCCCACCGGATTTACTGATAATTTTTTTAAAGTTAAATTGAATTCAAAATATCATCAAGTACAAAATGTTTATTTCCTTTTGTCCTCATGGTTGACATCTGTCACATTTACCTTTGAAGAAAAAGCATAATGCTTAAAGAACACCATAGACACCGAGGGCTAGAGTTCTCAATATCACTCAGATGTTGAACCTGGAAAGGCTTAGTGGGTAAAATTGCTTGTTACACAAGCATGAGAATCTAAATGTGAATTTGTAGAACCCATGTAAAGGCTGGATATAGTATGAGTATCTGTGATGCTAGTACTCCTATGGAGAGATAGGTGGCTGAGACAGGAGAATTCCTGAAAGTTCATGGGCTAGCTAGCATGCTATAATCAATGGAAAAACAATGAAAAAGACTGCATGTAAAGCAAGGCGGAAAGAAAGCAAGGGTGGACCTAAGGTTATCTTCTAACCTTCAAATACATGCCATGGCATTAGAATGACTACACTTACATGCACAAAAGTATGCTCATGACACATGAACATATGTCATAAAAATGTATACACAAAACAACTATTTAATGTTTAGAATGAAGGTATCTTTCCAGGAAATAAGCCTTATTAAACAATAACCATAGGGCAAACAAATATCTTTTCTTGAATCACTTTATTGTCCTGTAGAAAAGTCTAAGCCTAAATACACAAACCTGATACATGGTATCTAAGACAACTTGTCAGTATGTGGGAAGTTATCATTTCGATATTTGGGCTATATTTGAAAACAGTGGCACTATGAGTTTTAAGTATGCTTTTATAATGCTTGAAAAAAAATGAGTTATTTTTGCCCATAGTATTTGAATTCCATGTCAAGGAATTTGGATGTGATTTCTTGGCTCCAACTCTAGATATCTGATAACTCTTCACACTGCCAGGCTAGAAACCCCCCCCCCCCCTTACTGCGTACTACAGAAGAGTCACAACCATCTCTACTGTGTGGATTTTTCTGGAATAACTTAGTGACAGCCAAAGCACGCAAGCACACACGCACGTGTGTGAGCACACGTGCGCACACATACACACACACACACACACACACACACACACACACACACACACACACATACACTTACCTTACTATTCCTGTGAGGATCAACATTCATGGGATCTGCCCCCAGGAGCCTGGGTGTTAGGACAGGATTTGCTTCTCTAGAAAAATCAGACTGGTCCCCTCTGCACTGAGGAGGTGGTGGCCCTAAGCTCATTAGTTGGAGAGCACTTGCTTTCCCCTACTCTTCTGTAGAGGTGATGGGAGCATGTATGTAAGCCACTGTGTTGGTCCTCACTCTTCAGTGCCCTTTTCTTTGTGAAAGTCCTACCTCTTTCCTTCACTCTCACTCTCTCTTTAAACTAAAAGCTTTTTATTTCATCAGTTTAATAGAAATGGCATGTTCTCTGAACAGGATGGTTTAGCATCCTAAACTCCTAATCTGCCTTTTAATAGATTGGCTCCATATGCTTAAAAAATCACTTCATTTTAATGAACGAGAAAAAAAGAACAAAAACCATATATCAGGAAAAGCTGGGGATTCCACCATAAGCCACTGACTTTGCCATGTGTTAAGACTGACTTGCAAGTGTTTGTATCATCTCCGTCCTTCTGGAGTACTTAGGAGTAACGCAGGGGTAGAATCACTAAACTAGACATGAGATTAATACTTACTAATGCAGAAAAAGGCAACAGCAGTAATAGCATATAAACGACACTAAAAATCTCAAGTCCAATGGCCAATTTAAATACGGGGCCCATTTAGTTGACAAAAATCTAAAGAAAAGGTGAAACATAGTTTCAAAGCTTAGACATGTTAGTAGAGTCTCTTAATCTATTGTAGTCACTCACATTCCATGCCCCTCAGGTCTGTACTCAGTACAACTGCAATGGAAAGGTCAATACATATTGACATTGTTTAAAACATTACCAAATTCCTTCCAGGCAAGATTTTAAAATGTGCAGTACTTTCATGGCCTCGTTGTTATGCATTCACTTTATGAAAAACTTCTGGTTTCTTTATGCCAACTTGCATGAGAACATTGGGCATACTAATATTACTTGCAGAGTTGCTGTGAGGTTAAGCTAATAGCAGAAGTCATAGTAATGGTGCTAATTTAAAATAAAACACACTGACAATATTGAAGCATTCCAAGCGTGTTCCACATGGGGTTAGAAAGTCTTTAGAATCGTAGCTGGTATACAAGAGTTCAATTAAATCTTCAGCTATTATTAAATCATTTCATTCCAACTATTTTGTGTGCAATATGATCACAGTTATTTAGATTTGTGTAAAAATTATAAGGGCAGGTTATACTAGGTGCATGCAATCATACACTATAAAGAGTCACGATTTAAACAAAGACCCTTTAATTCTAGAAATACTCTTCCGGCAAACAACTGCATATTATGTTTCTGAATGACTAGAGAAAAGGTTTCATCTTTCCCATTTGGTCCTGTGACTTTTGACAAAAAATTTCTCTAGAGTGCTAGTCCCCTAAAATAAAATATTTACCCAACTAAGTAAAAATGCAGATATAAATAAGACACCACATTTCTTACAGAATCACACATGCAAAGCAGGTGAGGTCACAAATAGGGCAACCAGGCAAGAGCTAACAGCGTTTCCAGTCTTTTCTTCTTTTCTATGAAAGCCAAGAGTTTTTAAAGTACAGTGACTTATGGAAACTGGCTCATAACTGGATCTCTTGACTCGTACGTCCCATGCTTGCAGCAGCCCACGCTACCCAGTCACCCAGATCACTCTTTCTATTTTCAGCTGTTACTATTTGGGAAACTAGCTCTGCCTGTTAACTGGGAGATTTTTACCTCATTTTATCTAAGGAAGTGCCTTCTTTAACTATACACCACACGTACCTTAACATTTCGCACACAAGGGAAGCAAATTCCCTTGTGACAATCTATCCACATTCTACTTCATATGAAGCAGAAGAACTGAGAGGTTGTTTGAATGCATCTCCAGAGATTTCCTGGGTCACAACCCATTAAGATGGGAGGCTTTACCCTAACGCTTTTTTTTAGTTGAAAATGTAGAGACATCTTTCAGTACTCACAAAATACAGAAACAAAGCAAAATGACAGTCTAGATAATCTTCTGAATTACCTAGAAGTACCTAAAACATGAGACCACATTGCCAATTTCATTTTTCAGCCATGTCTACAAATTTCACATAATTAATATTTCTAGTTTCTTTAAAACTATTCTTCAGGTTTACTTTTTGACTAGTGAGTAATTAAAAGATCCAACTTTGAGAAAGGATGAATGAAATATATATATATATATATATATATATATATATATATATATATATATATATATATTTCCAAATATAATTTTCTTAGTCCTAGAGTGAAAATAGGTGCCATTACCAAGTGAATCAGATCACCATAAATAGCACACGAAGTTTCAAACACAAAGGCTATTATAATACTGTGTAACGTTGTCGAATTTGTTAGTTATTTGGGGCTTATAGATCAAAAATATATTCTTTACAGAGACACTCATTTTGACATAATATGGTGCCTTTCCTGTCTCCTCACACCCCACCTCCGCTTTTGAGAAAGAAACCAAAGAGCACAGAAACTGAATTAGTGCTTGCAAGATTAATAGATGATTGATTTAAAGGGAACTTTCATCTTTTAAAAGAATCAAACAATGGAAGAGAGTGCCACGAAACACATCATCATGCAAGGCTTGTGCAAAACAGAATGCATTCTTTGGTTTTAGTTTGATGCTTTAAAAAATAAAATAAAAAGTCATTGAGTATTTTAATGATTTTTCTCAATAGCACAGGTTAACTCAAAGGGTCTCGTTTTCTTTCCTCTCCTGAAGAGAGCGGATTGGCTAAGTCCCAGGCTACTTGACAGCCTCCTGCTTCAGCACCAAGGACAGAGATCGCCCCATCTCCAGAGAAAGGGTAGCCCATCTCATCACAGCCAAAAGTCCACTTTCCGACAAAGCAAGAAAAATAAGATACCTGTCTGCCAGCCACCTGTTTAAAGTCCCCCTCTGCAGGCGATTGCACCAGCAACTTCTCCGAGGAGACCCTGAACAACCGTGAGTCCCAGGCCGCCCTAGCAAGTCACAAGGAGCAGCGAGGCGCGAGGAAGTGTGGGAGCCGGTCCCTCCCGCTCCCCGCGTCCCGGACCCGCTGGCTCCAGCTCGGGTGCGGGACGACAGCGCGGGTGACTTCAGGGCTACACACACTCACACACACGCGCACTCGCGCACACACGCGCGCGCTCGAAAGCCTCGGGCCCTCTGGGCGCTCGGCTCCCGCGGTGGGCGGCCGGGGAGGGGACGTCGGCTCACCGCTTGGGCTGTCGCTGGACCTTAGGCTCCTTCCACAGAGGCACTGCAGCATATGCACTCCTTTCTTCAGAGAAAGCGCAAGAATCTTCATGGAGAGACTCGCGCAGGGTCGGCCGGCTCCCCGCCCACCTCGGCTACTCCTGCGACCCAGCGATGGCCTGCGAGGGGCACCGGGGTCCCCAGCCCATGGCACGTCCCGGAGCCGTGCGACCTGTACGCCGGGCTGGG
This sequence comes from Mus minutoides, assembly GCA_902729485.2. Classification (NCBI taxonomy): domain Eukaryota; kingdom Metazoa; phylum Chordata; class Mammalia; order Rodentia; family Muridae; genus Mus; species Mus minutoides. The sequence goes on along the minus strand of LR751448.1, from coordinate 148,339 downwards.
GCTCCGCCGGGGGCGGCCCTCCCGGGGGCCCCGGGCTCGGCCACGCCTCAGCCGGCTCCGCGCGACACTTTGGGACTTTCGAGAGGGCGGCCCCACTGCGGGCGGGAGGGCGGGCGCCGGCCGTGGCGCGGAGGACGTCACCGCGGGTCGCGCCTCCTTCGGGTCGAGCGACCCGGGTCTCCGCTGCCTGGGGTCCCTGCGGCTGGTGGTTGGGGGCGTGGCGCGTGGCGTGGGAATCCGGCGGAAGAGAGCGCCCGCAGGAAGGGCTGGACCCTGGAGGCCGCCAAGCGTAAGAAGGGAGTCAGGGGACTAAAAGGCCGGGGACAGGGAAGCCGGCTTGGCTTGGAGAGAGCTTCGGGTGCAGGCGATGAGAAAGTATACCAAAGAGGTCACTAGGTTCTGCTGTGGGAACTGGGACTCCTGGATTTCTTGGCTAGGGCTTGTGACCTTGGGTGAGTCTTTTGCCATCTCGGGCACCTCTCCATAAATCTGTATGGGGAAGAGTGTGAAATGGGGGGTTGAAGGCTTCTGATAGTTCTGTCCCTGGCTTTCCAGGCTCTTGGATATGTTTAGCATGAGGGCAGTGGAAAGAAGGATCTGACTAGAACAGAACTGGGGGAGGGGGGGGTAAGTGAAGCAGGATCAGATAGCACTTTCATACTTGAGAGTATTCTGGTACCTCTGCCTCTGTCTGCCAGACTGGGGCGGTTGTCCTGGGGAGGTCTGCTTGGTGTTAAAGGGCTCACGTTTCTCTAAAACTGACACTTTGAGTTCTACCCCTCATTTCCCAGAGCTTATGAATGTCAGAATAAAATAAAGACGTGCATGGGACAGGGAGCTCCTCTATGTGAAATCCCTATGCAGAGAGGAAAATTCAAGGGCAGATACCTTTGAAAGCACAGATGCTGGAGACAAAGGCTGAATTCAAGTTCTTCTTTGCTGTGTGATTTTCAACACATTAGCTTCTTAGTGTCTCAAGGTTTTCATAGTCTATCATTAATGACAGAGTGTCTTGTGTGCCCCTTACTGTGGCCTAAGAATGCACTAGTTATAAGTGCCATCATGTTAGTTGCCTCTTCTAGGGCTCTGGATCATTTTCACTTCCCAGTCAAAGCCATTATGTGTACCAGTACCTGCACAATGCAGGTGGTAAGAAATTCAGTGGCTCCCCCAAGTAATGCAGTTAGAAGTTTGGCCCTGACACTGAGTCAGAAACCAACTTGAATACTTTCCATTCACTGTCTCCAGGGCATCTAACACTTCTTGGCTTGTTTTTCCAGCAAGAAATTAAAACTAAATGATTGTCATCACTCTGTTCCTCTTTACCTCCTTTAGGCTAACCTCCGCTAGTCTCCCTATGTTTTCCAAAAGTTGAAATGAAGGTTCAAGTTCTCTAGAACTTCCCTTTTCCTTTCAAAGGTGGTAAAAGAAAGTCAGGATATGTGAAGAGAGTCTTGAGCCCATTGTCACTGCTGGCTCCATGTCCTCTGCTTCTTCCAGAAATCAGGGTGGTTCAAAGTTCCAAGAAGATATTTTCCAGTCTCCCACCAAGTCCTGTCTTAGTCTCATTGGTCCAAGAGTCCAGCAGAGCTCTGTGGGTTTCGATGTCCTTGAAGACCTCACTGAACCCGCTCCTTTGTCATCATGAAGAAAGTTGTGAGGCCCCAGGGCAACAAACAGAGCCATGGCCTTCCTCTTTCCCATCTCTGCGGGAATTAGTAAGAAAATTGGCTCATCTGGGATTCTACCCATCGAAATTCCCCAAGGAGGGAGAGACAATTAGCCAAAGGAAAACATCTAAAAATAGCCCTTGGTGCTGTAGCACAAGACAGTGAGTTTTCCGGTAGCACCCTCCTGCTCCGGAACCCAAAGCCCAAAGCTCCTGCTTCCCTTGGAGAGGAGGGCTATGGTCCAATAAGGAGCAATAAGATGAAGCCTTGGTTTTCAAAGGAACTTGAGCAGAGAGAGATGGGCCATATGCAAATTCAAAGCACACCTACTGCACCTCTTCACGCACCAGACCAGGCTGTCACAAGGATTCAACTTCGGTCTGGGACACATGGAAGTGTTGGAGATCTTAATTATTTTTGCAAGGTGAGGTGCCTTTGTCAGCATCTCTGGATTCTAGGTCTTGTGTAGTGGTGGCTCTGTTATTGATAACAGGAAGTGCTTAAGTGTGAATCTTCTGATTTCTCATTAAGCCCATAACCCTGCCCCCCCCCCACCCAACACCCAAAAGGCAAGGCAAGAAAGTCAACTCCATTACAGTTAATATTCGGATGGCCTACACACATGCTCACACTACCATGCCCAGGAATCTAAGGACCAGGAATACTCACCTCAAAGAAAATGAAAGAAAGAAACTGAGGGATTGCATTCACACCCTATCTTGATACCAAACCACTAGATGTCCATTTCAATCAGACAGCACGGCATCTTTTAGTGTGCCTTTTCTTTTATTTTAGAGTATATGTTTCATTAAAGTGGGCCCCAAGGGGATTCAATCACTAGAATGTTATCATTTAGATTGTTTTTTTAAATGTTTTCTCACACCTCCACATGTTGTTGCCATCAGCACTCACAGTTCAGCTTCCCTAAAGTACCATATGTGGGACTTCAGAAGAATTCACTTCAATGGTGCTGTGATGTATACAAAGAAAACAAATACACACCATAGAAGCCGGGAAAGCGGTTGACTAGTTTGGACAAAAACTTTCAAGTTTTCTCTCTGTGCATTTCTAAATCAAACTTGCAAGTTCTGTGGCAATGGTATCTTACTTAAAATGCAATACACATAGTTATCTTGATGACTAAATATTAAGTTATACTTTCTGTTTCCGGTTAGGGCTTTTTACAGTTTTCTATGCTTTCTATTTTCTAATCATAATGATACCTTGGACCAGTTTTATCATATAACTTAGCAACATAGTTTCATGATGAAATAATTTAGCACTATTTTGGAGAGATAAGATCTTGTTATAAAAACCAGGATGGCTTAAAACTTGTGATCCTCCTGCCTCAGCATTCCTAGTGCTAGTATTAAAATAGTACAACAGCCTAGCCAAGTAGCATTTAATAAGAATTGAGTAGACTGTTTCACAAACAGATTTGTTTAAATTCCAAACACCTCATTTTCAATTTTTAAACATATCATTTACTTAAGGTTTATATGAATTAACAATTATATGAGGGAGCAATGCCATTTTCAATTTGGGGCTAATATAAGATATTTTGGTTCATATTAAACATGGGAATTTGCTTACTTTTGGCATACCTGTGCAATTGGTATGTTTATCGCCTTGGAAACCTACATCAAATGAGTAATAATACATTAAGAATTTGTCAGGTCCCCACATTTATATTGAGTATACAAACGACTACTAAGTTGATAGCAACTTTCTCCCTCCCAATAAATGAAGCAAGCATATGAGCTAAAACAGTGAAATATGTACAGCACCCCACAGTATGTTTCTTTTGTCCCTTGTGGGGCTGTACACTTGCCTGTATCTCATGTTTTAGAAATCCCTTCAAAGTGGACTATGATAGGCAACCATGCCAGCTTATTCAGACACGACAAAAACAGTCCCCAGAGGCTAGTTTACTTTATTAGTAATATATTAACCAAATTAACTATTTTTCCAAAAATAACTAAATAAACACAGGTTTATATTCTTCTTATTGTTTGCTGTTTAGCATCTTCCTCTTTGTTTTTCCTCATCAAATTTCTGAGGTTCCGAATGAATTTCAACTTATGGAAAAGTTAAAAGTGAAGGGTTTGTGAACAACTCTTCCAATTTCTGCAAATAGTACCACTTATTAAACTGCTTTGCCATCATTAAGCTCAAAAGACTTACACTAGCACCTGACGTTTCTATAACTTCATAACAACTTTGACAGGTTTTCCTCTTACGGCACTTTTTTTTTTTTTAAATCTGTTTCAGCATTCAGCTTGGACTTGTGTTAATCCCGGAGTAGCCTCAGTTGCCTTCAATCTTGTGACAGACCCTCAGCCTCTTCTTGTTTTTCATAAACCTTTACACTCTATAAACACTGGTCAAATACCTTGTGAAACACATGTGCAGTTTCTGATTGTTAATTTACAGTTATTCAGTTTGGAAAGACTGTCAGAGATTGACAGATGATGATCTGATCTAATCAATATATCACTACTAAGAGAACTCATGCTATCTATCAGTGACATTAACCTCGCCTAGGTAATTAAAGTAGTGTCTGCTATTTTACTCGTATAAATGTATATTTTGAAATTTATTGTGAGCAATCATGCTATACCAGTGACCTACTGCTTCTCCAATTCTGACCTGCTGATTTCACCATTTATGGGCAGATCCTATGTTTGACAGCTGTTACTGTGCCTAACTGTGAGTTCAAATACCCTTGATTTCTTCTATAAACTAGTAATTTTTTTTTGAAAGACTATTCCCTCCCCCACTTCCTTCTCTAGTCAGTTATTTATATACATGTGGTCTCACAAAGGCTTTTTCTGGGCTTGAGTTCCTTATCATTGTCCTGTGGGTGAGGTTGTTTTAGCTCTAGCTTTGGGAAATGCTTTGACTGGCCCTGTGGCCTTTGGTCAGTCCCTGCTTCTAAATCAGTTTCTTCATTTTCTGCCATCATATGATGCTCCAGATTTACTTTTTGTCTTTGTTTTCTGTTTTTCTTTCTCTAGCTCTAGAATCAACTAATTGTCCAGTGAGTCCTAGTTTTTCATATAGGATATGCTACCTAAGGGTCTGGATCTGGATGGTGAGGCATTGTTTGCTGGGGTGTGAACTGCTACTAGATCCAATTGAGAGCCAGAAATTGGCACTTATGTGAAAATCATATAGCAAGTATATCACTTATTTCTATATTGTCTCTATCAAAAAGAGACTTAGGCAGATATATCAAAGGTATGTCACTCAAAGGTTGAGATGAAGATGGCCAACACTGAGATCCCTGTCTAATAGCACAGGTTTCAATTTAGTCTTTATCCTTGCCTTGCTTGTAACTTCTTTGTCTAAAAGTAGCTTTCACTGTTTACACTCTCTATCTAGTCTTAGTGCACACCTAAAGTAGCCTCAGAATGGCAAACCAATACTATCATAAGAAACAAAATTGCTGTTACTGGGTTCCAGCTGTGCTCAGGAGTTTTGGGCACTGGCTTTGCAGAACTCTATCAAAATATCATTTCCCAAAGTGTCTTGGGCTAACTCTGTATTTGCTCCTCCTCCTCAGTGTGGGTAATACTCACCCGTACCTTGGTTAGACTTATTGATGACTTGTGCTCCATGTTTGATGGTCTAAATTATTTTATTAAAGTTAATGAGCTTCATTTAATACATGGGCATCTAAAACATTGTCTGGCTGCTAAGCTAAAGCTTTATAAAGTGCATCTCATTTGAGGGATACCTCACCTTCTCTGTCTTTCTAGACTGGCATCATCCTAGTCTTTGCCACTTCTTTCCTGAACACACCCTATGCATACAACTCTGCTGTCCAGCGAAGACATACTGCTAACAGACACTGATCAGTATCAGGTTGAAGACTTGTTGAAGATGTGATAATCTGGTGAATGAATATTCTCTCCTTGATAAGGTATTGCTTTATAAGCTGGTCTATGCACAGGTGTACATGCATCTTTGTTAAACACAGGTCAAAAACCAAGAGTGACAATCTGAGCTGACAGGAAAGAGCTTCCTGTGTGGAATCTCCAGACTTTTTCTCTCCTGTGCAGTGCTCTCTCTTCTCTTTCCTCCCACAAGTATGCAAACATCTTAGTGAGGGATCTAGATGTACTGTCTCTAGATTAGCAACTGCTGTTCTTTCCTTAACTTGTTGAATGCTGCCTTTTGCCCACACAATCCCACCTAAGATTTTTCCTTTAAAGTCCTCATAAACTAGGCTATTCCACATCCAAGTAACACATTTTATCCTAAAGATAGTAAAAGTTATTGCTAAAAGTTTTCTTTTTATCCCAACCAGTTCCATTAAACTCTCCCTCATTCCCTTCAAAAACAATTTTCACCTTGGTTTTCTTTTGCTTCCCTATTAACATCACTGTTCTCAAGTTTGTAGCTGAGACAGAAGAAAGGACCATCCAGAGACTGCCCCACCCGGGGATCCATCCCATAAACAGACACCAAACCCAGACACTATTGCATATGCCAGCAAGATTTTGCTGAAAGGACCCTGATTTAGCTGTCTCCTGTGAGGCTTTGTCAGTGCCTGGCAAATACAGAAGTGGATGCTCACAGTCATCTATTGGATGGAACACAGGGTCCCCAATTAAGGAACTAGAGAAAGTACCCAAGGAGCTGAAGGGGTCTGCAACCCTATAAGAGGAACAACAATATGAACTAGCCAGTACCCACAGAGCTCTTGTCTCTAGCTGCATATGTAGCAGAAGATGGCCTAGTCGGCCATCATTGGGAGGAGAGGCCTTTGGCCTTGCGAAGATTATATGCACAGGGGAATTATATGTACAGGGGAATGCCAGGGCCAGGAATCAGGAGTGGGTGGGTTGGGGAGCAGGGTGGGGGGAGGGTATAGGGGACTTTCAGAATAGCATTTGAAATGTAAATGAAGAAAATATCTAATAAAAAAAATCACTGTTCTCCACAACCATCCTGCAAGCATCACTATTTTCCAAGAATGTATCCTGGAATCTTGTTACTTTCATTATTTCTGGGCCTCTCCAGTGACCTCTGATGATTTTGCTTTGTTTTCTTTTATCAGTACAGAAATGTAACCCTCTTTATACCCCTATCACCTATTTTTTAAAAAATGATACTGCAGCACATATCAATCCCCACAGTTGGGAGGCAGAGATAGGAGCTCATTGGCCAGCCAGTCTAGACAAAACAAACAAACAAACAAACAAACAAGCAAAAGAAGCAAACAAGCAAAGAACAGAAAGCACTTAGTTCAGTGACATTCTCTGACTCAAAAGATACACAGTTATTGAGGAAGATCATCAATGATGAATTCTCAAGTACACATACAAATGTAAAAAAGCATCCTTAACCAAAGTTATGACAAGCTTACATTTTAATTGCGCACAAAAGCAGCATGTGTCATATTTTCTTTCCTGAGAATCAACGGCATGACACACCTATCAAATGGTTCGGTGTGTAATCATCAACATAAGGGCAGTCTTAAGGGGAGCAAAGAGAAGCTCAGCTTGGGGTAGAACAACCTTCAAGCCCTTGGACTGATTCATCCAACAAGAAAGTCAGGAAGGTCAACAGGCAGAGAAGGCGCAGAAGTGTCTACAGTGCCAGCCTGAGAGGTGTAATAATTCCAGACACTGCAAGTGCTCCGTTCTGGCTTAATAGACTAATTATCATAGAATGAAATATGGGAGGGCCAGAAAGATCTGGTTTCTCTAGTATTATGCAGGGTGCACATTTGTTACCACAAAACCAGGTGACACAGAGGTCACTAGGATAAGACTTCTAGAGGGCAGCATTCTGAATCTATCTTCAGCATCGTTGGTTTGTATAAATAGTTGATTTGGATGCAAATGCTATTTTCGTCTGCGTTTCTGTGCTATCCTTTGAGATATCTCTCCTTCTTCCTAGAGCTGTACATAAAGCTTGTGCTTGCTGTTGGGATAATCTCTTGTGCCGTGTGTAAAAGCACCACCTGTCAATAAAGCACTGATAGTATAGCAAGTCAGGAGAGGATAGGTGGGACTTCCGGGAACAGATGGGACATCTGGGACGGAATCGGGTAGGAGAGATTCACCGGCACCCATAAAACTGAGGAGAGGTTGTTAGCTACATGGCAGATATAGATGAGTAAAAACAGGTTAATATAAGTTAAGAGCTAGTTAATAAAAACCTCTGTGTCTGGGGTTGGCATAGAAAACTATGTATCCCTAATGGTTACAGCTTTCAAATTGGACCTGGGATTACTCCTCAACGCTAACACTTAGACATCAACAGTTTAGTTTTTTTGTTTATTTGCTTATTTTTTTTTACATGGTGCAAGGCAATGGGTATTAATGAATATTTAACAGAATTACTGGCAAAGTCAGTCAGGAGAGAGTACCTCAGGATAATGTCCTTCCCATAGTAGATGCTCAGGAAACAACAATAGAATGTGAGTGCTTGTGGGGAAATTTCCTAGGAACTTGGTGTGCCTCTTTTTATTGGAGAGGGAAAAGGTATAGCTTATGCCTACAGTCTGACTATTATAATCCCAAGAGGCTGAAGCAGGGGGATCACCATGAGTTTCAGCCCAGTGTGATTAATAGAGTAAGCTTAGATAACAGTGACATCCTGCCTCAAAAACAAAAGGAAAGGCAGAGAAAGAGTCTCCTCTTTCTTATTCCAAAGATTTGCTTAACAATGACCAGTCAGGCATTTCCCTCATTTTTCTACAGCAGAAATGCAAGCCCCTTCTGCCTCAGAGGTGACCTGAGCTCATGGTGACTAATTTGAAGACTGGTTTTTTTTTGTTTGTTTGTTTGTTTGTTTGGTTTGGTTTGGTTTGGTTTGGTTTGATTTGGTTTTTTGAGACAGGGTTTCTCTGTATAGCCCTGGCTGTCCTGGAACTCACTTTGTAGACCAGGCTGGCCTCGAACTCAGAAATCTGCCTCCCAAATGCTGGGATCAAAGGCATGCGCCACCACGCCTGGCTGAATACTATGTTTTTGTTTCTTAGTTTTCAACTTAAGTTTTTACCTAGACAATCAACAGCAGACCTGCTTCCTGGCTTGGCATGTGCCAAGATGACTCTGATGCCGTTTTGGTAATCTCAGTAGATTCCACCATCCAAACAGCAGTGTGGAAGGTGAGTATAGAGCCTGTGTCAGGATTTCACCTGTGCACTGAGTAGATGGACACCTGAAGAAATAAGGAACGTGACTAGATGAACGTGTGCTGCTGGGATTCTCGCCAAGACCATTTGGTGCTTGTTGTTGACTGATGAGAACCTTTTGAGTGTTCAGAGCAGGTGTGCTGGGCTTGGAGTTCAGGACGTGGTATGATGAGTGTACGGGTTACCTTTCCAGCCCTCAGTTTTCATTTATATAAACTACGAATGAAAGTATGTCACAGTGTATTCAGCTAGGCCAATGTATGTAAAATGTGAAGTATGATGCCTATAGAATCATTAAGAAACCCAGTGATGTCCTTATCACTAAGCTCTTTACTTACCTTTCTGTAGCATCAAATTAATAGGAAAGAATTATTTCATTAAGAAACAGCGCCATCTCGTTTGCATTCATGACTAATTTAAAGCTGTCACACCAGAGTGTGGGTCGATGTTAGAGTAACTTCCCTAGCTTGTAAAGTCCTGGATTTAATCCCCAAGTACTGAAAAATAAAATCAGACAACATTCAGAAGTTAACTCTTGAGATAATACCGTCAAACTCATCAAACAATGTGCCCTTCGTGGCCCACAGTCATTGTTCTATCCTTGATCTCTGTGAGCCCCAGGAAATGTTTCTAAATATGTAGTCACCACTCAATGATTCTAAAGCCAAATATAGAAGTTTTCAGAAAAACCGAACACCATGAATTGGGGAACTTTCTCATGTCCCTAAGAAACATTTCAGGATTGAAATCTATGAATCAGAAATAAGAAAGGCACTAAGGTGACTATGAAAATCCAGTGTGTGCTTTAATTATAGGTGTCTGTCTCTGCCAACAGACTCCTAAGCACTGTTTTTAAACTTTTAAATGAGATGTACGTTTATTCCTGAGAACCAATACCAGTTATTATGCACAGAGGGAAGTGGAAATTCCATACACTATGCAGACAGTCTAATGGAGGATCACTAACACAGGCCCAGCAGGCTGCCTGCTTCCAAAGCCAGTGCTCACAGACATAGAGCAAACACACAGAGCACTCAAGATCAACACTATCACTGCTCCACGAACACTCTCCACCTTGTCGAAATGAAAGAGCCTTGATCTTGCTTTCAGCCGTCATTAGTAAAAGAATGTGAGCAAAAATCGAATGACAGTTCTGTTTTTGGCCTGGTCCTTTTTTATTTATTTATTTATTTTCCTTTCAAGAATCTACTTCTTCATTTTCAAAGAGAAGTCATTTGGGGACAACAAAGTCTGCCCGTATTTATATGGTATGACTCTCGGCAAGCTGCAAATGCAGGCTGAAATTGTTTTCTCTCACCCTATTTCTCCCACACACCTTCCCCAGGAAAGAAATGATAGATGCAAATATCTACTTTCAGAAGCATGCATATCTGACATCATCATCTTCCTCAGAGGAAATCATCACAATCTTTGTGATTTTGGGGGGGTGGGGGGGAGAATGTTATGCTCAAAAGTACAAATCAATTTCAAAATATTATTTCACCTTTTTTTTTTCAAAAATCTATACATAAAGTGACACTAAAATGGACTGAACAGGTCATATTTATTAATTTAGGTGTGTGTGTGTGTGTGTGTGTGTGTGTGTGTGAAAAAGACCATGATTTGAGGGCAATCAAGAGCTGTACATGGGAAGAATTGGAGGGGGAAAAGCAAAGGGAGAAAATGACTATATATTTTACTTTAAAATAAAAATTATTTTTAAAGTGCAATATAATTTTAGTGCAGTTATTTTCAACCTTCCTAATACTGAGACCCTTTAACACAGTTCCTCATGTTGTGGAAACCCACAACCATAAAATTACTTTTGTTGCTACTTTATAACTATGAGGTTGCTACTGTTATGAGTCAAGATTTTACTATCTGATATGTAAGATATCGCATATGTGACCCTGTGAAAAGGTTGTTTAACCCTAAAAAGCATCATTATCCACAGGTTGAAAACCACAGCTTTAGAGACAGAGATCAGATTTCTATCATTTAAAATTTGGCTTTCATATGCTGGAACACAGGACTCCCAAGGTAGGAGCTAGAGAAAGTACCCAAGGAGCGGAAGGGGTCTTCAACCCTCTAGGCGGAAGAATAACATGAACTAACTAGTTCCCCCTGCGCTCATGTCTCTAGCTGCATATATAGAAGAAGATGGCCTAGTTGGCCATCATTGGGAGGAGAGGCCCCTTGGTCATACAGACTCTATATGCCCCAGAACAGGGGAATGCCAGGGCCATCACGTGGGAGGGGGTNGGTAGGGGAGCAGGGCGGGGACGCGGGAGGGTAAGGGAAAATTTCTGGATAACATGTGAAATGTAAATGAAGAAAATATCTAATAAAGAGAGGAAAAAAAATTTGGCTTTCAAAGTACAGCACCATGTATGCCTACATCTCTGGCTAATATTAATTATTTCAGGATCGTTGTGACTTCCTTCAAATACTTGAAAACACATTGTTCTTTCCCTTTTACTTTTGTTTGTAAAAAAACACAAAATAGCTAGTGCATAAGATGTTAGAAAAATCCCTATATTTAGAACTGTACCTATAGTCAGACATACTAATATTTCTACAATCAAATGATAACATTGTCTTGTATGTGAGATGAACAGAACTCAGTGTGTCTCCAGGTGAGTTGGTTATAAACCCAAGGGGCTGAGATGATTGTCAGGGCTTCTTGAATTTAGAAATTCCTAGTAAGTACTGTAAGTCTTGGCTCACCTTTTGTGGATTTGGACTTCTGACATTGGGGCATTTCTTTTAAGTTCTTTCCTAGACAAGGATATTGGCAAAAATCCTCTAAGTCAATTCTAGTTCATTAAACTGTGTCATGGGATAGCCAAAATATCAACTCTTTATTTGTGCAAAGCTTCATGCCGAAAGCATTGTATCTTTCCTGTGTTGCCTGTGTCTCTCCCTCATGATTAGCTTTGTGTCTGGTTAGCCTTCACATCTGTGGCTCCTGGACATGCATGTTCCTCAACAGAATGAATGAAGTTCCACTGCAAACCAGCTTCAGGAGAGCACTGCTGGCCACAGAGCCTGTAGACATGTCCTGCAAGCCAGCTTCAGGAGAGCACTGCTGGCCACAGAGCCTGTACACATGTCCTGCAAGCCAGCTTCAGGAGAGCACTGCTGGCCACAGAGCCTGTACACATGTCCTGCAAGCCAGCTTCAGGAGAGCACTGCTGGCCACAGAGCCTGTACACATGTCCAGTGTTCTGTCTATACTTTTTTTTTTTTAGATTTATTTATTTTTATTTTATGAGTACATTGAAGCTGTCTTCAGACACACCAGAAGAGGGCATCAGATCTCATTTCAGATGGTTGTGAGCCACAATGTGGTTGCTGGGAATTGAACTCAGAACCACTGAAAGAGCAGTCAGTGCCCTTAACCACTGAGACAACTCTCCAGTCCCCTGTCTACACTCTTTATAAATGTGAACAAGCTTGAGGTTTTGTTTTTTTTTTTTTTTTCTACTATTATTGGGCTGGAGAGGTGGCTCTGCTGTTAAAGGTTTTCCTCATAACAAAAAATATAATTGTTCGGTTCCCAGCACCCACGGCTGTCTCTCCAGCATACATGGACTGCTAATACAGATAAAACCAACTCTTTAAAAGCTAGTATAATTTAGAATATGTCTTTTCTGGTCAAGTACTCTCTTGGGATTCTAAGCAAGAATTAACATTCTTACTAGATTTCCTTCCATTTCAACACTGAGCCGTCCTGAAAGAAATCAGTTTCTAGTTAGTGTTATGCTCAGGAAGAGTGAGTTAAAGCACAGCTTTTTTATACCACACAATCATTTTTCTATTCTTTTATCATGCTTCTATCATTTCTGGAAGCACTAGTTTAATCATTCAGTGAATTAGAGTTGCACCTTCCTATTTCATACTCTTGGCCATGCCATGACGCATGTGTCATTAGAGCTCACACATCTAGTAACTCATAGGGGCGTAGAGCATAGACACAAACCTTCAAAAAGATCTAAAGAATAAAAGAAATACATCTAGTGTCTGCAAATAAAACTGTGGCACCAGCTTTCATGTATTTTGCTTTTAGGACCATGTTAAATCCTTGCAGACTCCTGTTTTCTTTACTACATATTACTGTACATAGTTATGTCGCCACACTTAACAGGTTAAACAGGGGCTGATAGACTGAAGTCTACAGAGCAAGTCCCCAGTCGCTTCAGTTCATATTCTGGGAACATGCCTTATACCTGTAACATACCTGTAACCGTTTTTTGAATTGCAGCTGCTTTAGCTGACTAATATAAACACTCTGGTGTGGTCTACAGAGCCAGAGACACTCAGGATCCGACTTTCCAATGGGCAGTGTACTGACTTCTGACTTAGAGGCAGAAACTAAAGGCAATTAACAAAGAAAAGAAAAAGAAACAAACCAATAAGAACCTCCGAAAACTATTGTACCCTCAAAGGTCACATAGTGGCGCCTTTTGACAAAGGACAAACACTCTAGCAAGCCAGTCATTAATAGGGACTGGATTTTCCTAGTTACAATGTAACTATTCACACTGACTCTGAAAAAAAATCCACCAAAGGTAAAAAAAGTATCACAGTCGTGCAAAGCTGGGTTCCTGCAGTATCACAGTCGTGCAAAGCTGGGTTCCTGCAGTATCACAGTCGTGCAAAGCTGGGTTCCTGCAGTATCACAGTCGTGCAAAGCTGGGTTCCTGCAGTATCACAGTCGTGCAAAGCTGGGTTCCTGCAGTATCACAGTCGTGCAAAGCTGGGTTCCTGCTGCATTTTAAAAGGTTGGTAAGATGGATTTTCTTTTGTTGGGCTTTTGTTGTTTTTAAATGTTTATGAGACGCCTCATGCTGAAAGCAGTAGGTTTTATATCTAGAGGTTTTACTCATATTAACTGTATTTTTTTTCCTGAAAACTTTATTACAAATTTAAATTAAATTTCTCCAGGGCTGGGAAGAGGGCTCAATAGGTCAAGTGCTCACTGCAGGAGCACAGTACCTGAATCCACAGCCTCACTGTAAGAGCTGGGTAGAGTATGTTCCTCTAACGCCAGGGCTGGCACTCAGACACTGACAGGTGACAGTGGCCAGGGGCTCCCTGTCAGGAAAATAATCTGGAACGACCAGTTACAGACCCTGTCTCAAAAATAGCATAACATCCTTAGTGTCCACATGCATAAGCAGAATCAAGTACACAGCCCACGCACGTGTATATACTGATGTCTCACAAACATACACATACACACACACACACACACACACACACGCACGCACGCACACACACACACACACACACACACGATATTGATAATAAATGTAAAAAGTGAAAGCTTCTATAAAAAAAAACTATACAAAAGTGTTTATAGTGCAGGATTTTTTTTTGGGGGGGGGGAGCTAGGTATAGACCCAGACTTATACACTCACACTTCAGGTGACCTTTTGCTAACGTGTGCCACAGGCACAGAATTGGGGGACACTAAAAGACCACCAGTTCCTTTCAGCTGAGGGATCAGGTTGTCTAGATAACAGTGAAACATCTATTTCAGAACGGTGGCTGCAGCTACCTGAAAAGCGTCAATGTTCTTGTTTCTGAAGAGAGCTCCAGGGAAAGACACAGATAGAGAAGAAGATTAGATGACGAGGGTTTGAAACTTCATGCACAAAAGCTACCTCGCTGGTAAACTGAGCCAGGACAAAGAGGGCTGTATCCTGCATCTCAACCTGATGGGAATTCATGTGGATTAGGATGCTGACAATAAGCAGCAGTCTGCACTCTTGAATTATACAGGATGCCTGGGTCAAATACCATAGCCCAAGAAATCACATAATATGGAATCCTCTACGGTGTGTGTCCTAACCTAGCACTTGCTCTCAGGTCCTCACACCTGACTGTGTGTTAAGTTCAATTACTAAGACAAATGCATCACACTTGCCAGAGCACTGACTTCCATTTCTCTTCGTGTACCCACGAAAATAGACAGCGAGCATTCTAAAGGACAGCCTTCTACTGCGATGTCTGTGATAGTGAATTCTAACCTCTACAGCAAAGAATCTTCCCTCCACATGTAACTCATAGGAAAACCCTTCACAGGTGGGTGCTGCATGGATGTTTATCTTCCAAGTGGGCATGGAATTCGGTCTCATAGCTATCATTGCTTCCAGATGGCTACTGTTCAGTGAAAAGTAGTCTGAGGTGTATGATGGAAAGACTGGAATTGCAGAAAGTGGAGAAGCTAAGCCTTAGAAGAAAAGGGATTGGCCACAAAGCATCAAGAGGGTTCTTTTGTGGGTAAGATATCATCACTGGTGTGAAAGTCTACCAGCAAAATGAGGTCAATGGCTGGTACTATAAAGAAGCGTCCCTCAATACGACTTCAGGAAACCTACCTTTCCAATCCCTCCACACAAGGAACTTCCTGCCTCTGCTCAAACTGACCTTTTTGTCAGTTTTAGAGACAATTTCTAACTTTGGGTAAGGAAACTGGAAACACATGGCTACACTTTCTGAGACAAATTTAGGTTTGGAAACTTGAGAAGAAAAAAATTACCTAGTTTACCTGACAAAAGGCAGAGGGGTCTCCGTGTTCAGAGTACATTTTACCCAAAAAATACTAAAGAAGGAATCATTACATAACTCTGAGCTTGATTTAAATGTCTAGCTATAAATATTGAAGTGGTCTAAAGTCATCACTTCTGCTTTGTAAGGGGATGAAGTCTTTACAAGGGATGCTAGTGTCAATTAGCTTTGATGCTTATACAAATTTAGATTACACTGTGATAATAATTGGTCACAGAAATGATACTAGATTCTGAACAGCCTTTCTGAATGTAAAGCGGGATCCAAAAGTGATAGCAACTATTACACATCCAGTGAGTTCTTCAAAATACTTGATCTAGTCCACTCAAACTCCTATTCACAACCAGCATGGCCAGGGTTACCAGAGCCACATGTGTAAGAATGAACACGCATGCTCTGTAGCTTCTCTCACATTTCCTTGATCTGATGAAAAGAGATAATCCATATTATTTTGAAAACCCTTTCTAAAGTATGTGGTGTCATCAGCCATCAGGTCTCATCAACTGCTTCTTGTGGAAGAATTATAAACGCCTACACTGTTTGGGAGTCTCCATAAAGAGGATTAGAGATGTTGGGCATTGCAGTAATTAGAATGCACTCTATAGATCTGTGGGATTGTCAAAGAGCAAATACAATAAAAACATGCGAGAGAAAAGCCTTTCGAGTTATTAGTTTTAAATGTACTGAAAGGCCCCTTTTCATAGACAAATGACTAGAAGCATAATTGAGACATTCCAAGAGTAAACTAAGGTAAGGCATCTTTAAATGAGCACATGATTTGGGTGTGAACCCTGTAGCCGTGCTTCTATGTGGGTCCTTTTGAATGAAACTTCAAAGCCTCCACATTTTCAGCCTGCTAAGTGTCAGGATACGCTGAGAGAGAGTGGAGGCTTGTGACATACTCTTAGTTGCTTCACTTCAACACCTTCATTTCTAAATTCTTTATTTACATGTTTAAAATATAAANCAAATTCAAGTTTTAAGGGTTGAAGGTTTTCAATGTGACCCCGTTGGATGCCTCTGTTGAACAAATTGAAAATACTTAAGGAAGAAAGTGGACCACAAGTGATCGTCGGCCATGTTGAACCTTGCTTACTTTCCCATTGCTGTGAGAAAATGCCATGACCCAGGAAATGTAGAGAAGATAGGGATTACTCTGGTCTACAGTTTGATCATGGTAAGAGTCTATCATCATCCCAACTGGGAATCATGGCAGCAGGCAGGCAGGCACAGCAGAAGCAGCAAGCTGAGAGTTCACATTGTCATTCTCACTCAGGAGGAAGAGATTAAACTGGGAATGATATGTAGCATTTGAAATGTCAGAGCCTGGCCCTAGTGACTCACTTCATCCAGCAATGTCACACTTTCTAAACCCACCCAAACAGGGCTACCAATGGAAGACCAAGTATTCCAATGACCTGAATTATGGGAGATATCTCGCTGGCTACCATAGGTTCCTGGCCATATCATAATACAAAATGCATTTAGTCCAACTCCAAAAGCCCCCATAATATCTAAGTTTTAACACTATTTAAACAACCAAAATCTCTTTTGAGACTCAAACCAATCTCTGAATTATTATTCCTTGTTTGAGAAGAAGAGCAAATTGTAGACTTCCAACATGCAAGTAGTACAGAGTATATATTAATCATTCCACATAGCAGGCTGGGAATACAATGAGGAAATACTGAAGCAAAGTATGACCAAAACCCAGGAGATTAAATGTCAAATCCTGAAGCTCCGTGTCTGACGTCAAAAGGCTTAGATGGTTGCCGGAGTCCAGTTTTGCTTCCAACAATATACATGGTGATACTGGGTTGTTTCTGCTCCCAGTTTGCACCTCTCCTTTGCAAACAACCCACTGTTCTGGCATCTTCATCTTCTTCGGCTACCCAACACAATTCGAGTTTGCAATTGCTTTTCAAGACTCCTAGGCAGTGACTTCTCTGACACATACCTGACCTCAACAGCTCTCTGAAACTGAGAAGAAATATTCCACAACTCAGTTCCTCATGGATCCATAATAACTCTAAAGCTGGTAGCATGTACACCACACTGTTAAGTCTGGCTGCAAACCTGTGACGGACCCTGACACCCCTGGTGTCACATTTGTGACAATTTGATTTGCTGTTTGTTTCTGGGAGCAGACAACTCTTTAGTCCGTTTTCTTCCATAGGTTATAAGGTTATCTGAGTAAGGTGTTGTCCTGAGGGCAGCTTCAACTTTATTCCAGTACAGACCAGGCCTCTCCTCACTGTCATTATCTCTTTCATCGGAAACCTTGGCTGAAACATTAGACTTCCACGTGTACTTTTTCTCTTCAAACTATCCATCTTGAAAATTTTGTATTATTTTTCATTTGTGTTTCTTTTTTTGTAGACCTACATAACTGTGGTTGATAATAACCACAAAATAGTTAACATTAGATGTAGGATTGTGGGGTCCAGTGGTCGCTCTGCCACAGGGCGGGACGTGGGGAGTGACCTCGCTTACCCCACGCTGTTGCTGGGCAAATGTTGGACCTTAGGGAAGCCAGAGGACACCACACCGGGTGGCTGGGGACCACAGTCTGAGGCACGGGATAACCAGAGCTGTTTCGGGGTCCCCCGGCCCAGTGACAAGGTAGGTGCCGTCGGGTTCTCAGGCTCTTGGACACCGGGGCGCCATTGGAAGCCCTAGAAGAGCTGAGAACAGAGTGCTCCCTCTTCCCAGGCTGGATATAGCCCAGGGCACGGGGAGCTGTGGGGGGAGCTCTGGCTAGTCCTGCAGGGTAGTGGCAGGCTTGGGCTTGGGCTTGGTGGCGGCCATGGCTGTGAGCACAAAGGGGCCTTCTATGGGAGATTAGAAGGTGACGAAGGCCATTTCCATGGTTCTCCACGGCAGATCCCAATGAAAAGAGACAGTCCATGGTTTTAAGGCATTTATGGTCATGGTGGAAAGTGGATATGAAAAAACTGTACCCCACTTCTCAGGGTGGGCCTGAGATTAAATACCATTTGCAGGGAGGGGTGTCTAGTAAGGAAAGCTTATTGGCTAAGCCCTCCAGACCTTTAGGTACCTCATTAAAATGGGGATCAGTCTTGAGCCTACATGTCCACAGGTCACTCCTCTGCTTGTGGAGGGGCTTGGGGCATTGCCCATATGTGACTGATGGCCACAAAATCTATGAGAGACTGTGGCTAGTGACAGGGGCCTGGTGCTCGGGAACAGGTGAAGTGCCTGCAGATCCTTCAGGGTTTCTGGGGTTTCAAGCCTTAGCTCAACCAGGAACCAGGCTGCCCAGGCTCCCTTTCACAGTCCCACAATTAGACTCTCTTGAAATCTTCCCCACCAAAGAAATCTGTCCATTAACTTTTAATTTAGCCTTAGGGAGGGTCTTAGGACAAGGGCAGAAAGCAGCCACATTCTTTGTCAAAGTATCACAAGGACAGACTCTAGCCCAGGTGTTAATATTACTCCCTCCTGATACTTCTTTAGCTGGATCCCATAGTCTATATTGCTCCCAGCACTGTCTTCCAAGCTTCTACTAGGATGGTCAGTTGAGTATTCAGCAGCTTTCTGATGCAGAATCCCCAAATCTTTCAAGTCCTCAAAATAAAATCATGGTCATGTCGAATCTGTCACAGCAACTGCTCACTCCTGAGAACTACTTCTGTATTAGTTAATTTTAAATTGCTGAGATAAAACATAATGCTCAAGGCAACTTACAGAAGAAACCTGTTTATCTGACCTTATGATTCCAGAGGGTTAGGGTCTGCAATAAGAGGGACAGTCAGGCAGCAGATAGCAGGTAGCAGGTAGCTGGAACTGGAAGCAGAGAGATGAGGTCTCTCATCTCAAACAGTGATAAGAAGCACAGAGCAAACAAAGAATGGTATATGACATTTCAAACCTCAATGCAAACTTAAATAATCTGTATCAAAAATATCTTTGGGGAGCTCAGCAGTTAAGAACACTTGGTTTTGTTTGTTTGTTTGTTTGCTTGCTTGTTTGTTTTTGTTTTTTTCTTGCAGAGGACCCTGATTACATTCCCAGAACCCACATGATGGCTCACAATGACCCCCCCCCCACCGACTCCAGTTCCAGGATCTGATGTCCTCTTGTGATTGCCATGAGTATCAGGAAATGTATGTGTCACTCATGAATTCATGAAGGCAGAACACCAATATATAGAAAATGAATCAATAAAACATCTTCATGAGTCATTTCCAGTGAAGCCTTTACATTATTTTATGAGAACAAATCACTAATGCATTGGTCAATAGGCATTACAATGAGCATGTCAGATCATGTTTCCTAAACTATATCATACGAGATACATGAATGGTTAGTCTGAAAAAAAACCTGGACTTTTTAACCATGCGAAGTCACTGAAAGATGTTAAGTTGCCGTATTCCCAATCAAGCTTGTGATTCAAGAAAATTACTTTGCATAGAGGGCTTCTGTGACAACCCTTTCCCTCACACACTCCAAAAAAGTAGCAGTCTAGACAGGAAGCTATTGAAGAGAACAGCTAAAAATCGTGACAGATGCTGAAGTGTAGAGCTCCACAGCTGACAGCTTCTGACAGAGATGGAGGTGCGGAAAGACTCACTTTTCTTTAAGTCACTGGTCACTGGGAGTTTGACTGTGCTCCAGCGAATATATGGGCAACAAAAAACTGGACTTGTTTCTCTTTCTCCTCCTCCTTCTCCTCTTCCTCCTTCTCCTTCTTCCCCCTCCTCCTCCCCTTCCTCTCCTCCTCCTCCTTCTCCCCTTCCTCCTCTTCCCCGTCCTCCTCTTCCTCCTCCATTTTCTCCTCCTCCTTCTCCCCTTCCTCCTCCTCCCCTTCCTTCTCCTCTTCCTCCTCCATTCTCTCTTCCTCCTCCTTCTCCCCTTCTTTCTCCTCCCCTTCCTCTTCCTCCTCCTCCTCCTCCTCCTCCTCCATTTTCTTCTCCATTTTCTCCTCCTCCTCTTTCTCCTCCTCTTCCTCCTTCATTTTCTCCTCCTCTCCCTCCTTCTCTTCCTCTCCCTCTTTCTCTCCTCCTTCTTTCTCTCCTTCTCCTTTTCCCTCTCCTTCCTTGGAAAACTATGGATTGAGTATGATCAGGATGCAGTACATGAAATTCCCAAATAATCAATAAAAATGTTATGTTGAAAAAAACAGTCACCCTGGTACAAATTTGGTACTAACAACTAGAATCAAATGGCTCTGTGAACAGATTTAATGTCTATGTTACAATAAGCATAGATATTTAAGAATAACAGCGTGGAATTTGATGCTTTTGGACATAGTGCTGATGGGATGTAGAAAGCCCCGGGGCAGCGATGACACTGCATCCTTGATGTCATTTTACTGAGTATGAAGAAGCTCAAAATCAATAGGAGACCTAACTAAGCATCCAGCTGTGACAAAAATAACAACTGTTCATGATACATTTGTGATGTGCCACACACAGTGCTATGGTTTGGATGTGAACTCAGATTCACTGGAGCCATGAGAGAACAGGACTTGAGGTCCCAGTCACTACTGAGCTGAACTCTCTGCTTCCCACTTACTGTTGCAACAGGAATATCAGCAAACTCCTGCTGCCATGGACCAAATTCCTACAGACAAACCTTCTCTGTCAAGATATACCTCTAGCCCCTGTGCTGTGAGAAAACCTAACTTCTCTCTTTTGAGCTGCTTCTGTCAGGATATTTGTCATGATGAGATGAAGAGTAATAAATATTGGCCACAAAAGAAAAAAACTCAAAATAAAATCACACTTGGACTACACGTGAGTAAATTATGATAATGTATCCTACGTGCAAGCTTTATTATGGGCCACAGAGGATTTAACTAAAATTAACTAAACAGGGTATTTAACTAAACATTATTCCAGCTCTGTCTGGGAGGATCTTTCTGAATGAGATGCATATGGGCATCAGTAGACTGATGAAAGCAGATGTTCTCTCTAGAGACTGTGGCTTTTCCAGTCAACTGAAAGACTGGATAAGAGACTCCTCCCAGTAGGATGCCTTGATTTGGGACATTAATCAGTTTTGACCAGACTCCAGACTGACACTAGAGCACCAACTCTTCTGGGGTCTCAGCTTGATAACTTTCCAACTAGATCTACATGATCAAGAGTCCACAACCCCAATCAGACAAGTAGAACTGCACACCTGTGCTCTTGGGTCTCAAGTCTCAGGCTATAGACACTGGGACTTTCCAACATCCATATTTTCAGTTGATAACTCTCCGCCCACACACACAATACTCTTTCTCTAGAGAACCGTGATTAATATAGAAACCAGTATTAAAGAATGAAGTTTATGAAGGTTGCTGAACACTAAAGAAAGAGCGGGGTCATTTAAAATATACTAAAGAAACAAGTAGAACATGAAATCAGATAAAGAGATAAAGACAAAAAGAGGTTTGGAGCTACAAAATGAAGGATTCCAGATTTGTAGCTAGAGTTCAGAGATCACTTAAGAAAAAAAAAAAATTCTTGTGTCTGTGACCCAGACCAGTAATTCCAGCCACTTAGAAAGCTGGGACAGGAATATCACAAGCATAAAGACGGCCTATGGTTCAAGGCCATCTGAGCAAGGTAGGGAGGACTTGACTCAACACAAAAGATTTTTTAAACAAGAATCTGAGTTATTTCTCAATGATAAAATATGTTTCTGACATGCAAGAAACTTTAGGTTCAACCCCTAGTACTGCACATAAAGAACTGGAAAGCAAAGAAAAAAAAAAAAGAGGCATCAAAAATTTGAAAGGTATTTTTTAAATAGAAATTAAAAAAATGTACTACAATATATTTTATCCTTTAAATATTTCAAGAATTTTGAAGGAAAGAATACTTATTTTTCTCCCTTAAAAAATACAAGGAAAGCCCCCTCTTACTCTGTTCTCACTGCTTGGAATACATACTCCTGTCAGGTTACTGTCAGGTATAATGAATCAGTCATTGAGAAAACCTAGCAACCATGCATAGACTTTTGCATCTAATGCTCAATCCAAAACAGTGCAAATGTTCTCAATTCATTTCTTCTCAGGGCAGAGTAACTAGAATAGTATTTACCCTCCACCTATAAATGACCTAAATCTTACAAAACCTACCTGGAAACATTAATTCTTCCCAACATGGATAGGATACCCTGCTTGAACCAGATCTTCATGAGGAATGAAAACATGAAGCGAGATTAGACACTGACTCCAGCTTTCCTCCTGGGGTGCCTTTCCAGGAGTCAGGGTGAAAAGACAAAATCTGAAGGAAGATAGTAGTCTCTGACAAGGCGATTTGATCCATGTCAGTAGGAGCTCTTCTAGGAGTCCTGTTGCACAATAGGTAGGAAACAGAGAGCTCAGGCCAGACATGACTGAGCTAAGATGCTCACTGTAGACACTGAGGCACACAAGGTGTAGGTTAGAAGTTGGGGCTGCTAAGATATTTTGAATTTGTGAGTCAAAATACAAAAGACGATGTGTGAGTAACAAGTCTCTGGTTCCTGTGCCTTATCGTGAGCTCTTGTCCCTTCTATTTGTTTTGTCTAATTCCAGTGTGGTAGCTTTGTTTTTTTAGTCTTCTATTTTATTACTGTCCATTAGAAGCCTGTTTGTTTTCTAATGAGAGACAAAAAAGGGGATGGATCCAGATGGGAGAGGATTGCAGAGGAACTGAAAGGAGGAGAGGGAGAGAAAACCATATTCTATATTCAGGATATATTATGTGAGAGAGTAATCTATTTTCCATAAAAGGGGGAGAAGCACTATATGAAAATTTTGTTTATCTCAACTACTGGTTTAGGGCACTCTATTAAATTTTCCTTTTCTCCCGAAAAATAAACAAAAACTGCTACACAATTTGAATTTATTGCTATTCAGTAAATCTTGACATTATAAAAATACAAAAAAATGAAAAAGACAAAAAAAATCATGCTGGCATAATTTGAAATAATGCTTTAAAAGACTTAAATATAGTCAACCCAGAATTCCATATTGAATAGAAACAAAACTTAGAAAATCAAGATGAAACAATTTTATGATGAATAGATCGACTAGCCCAAAAGGTAAAACATAATATATGTATGTATTATATGTATTTAATGAACAAGTAACCAAATACCTAAAGGATTATTGATAGAAACATAGGGGGAAATAATAACATATAAATAGGAGATTGCAGCCCCACACTTTTGTTACTGGATGAATCACTCCAATGGAGATCAGTAAGGAAGCAGTGGAGATCAACAGGATTAAGTAGGCATACCGGGACCTTCATCTAAACCAACAAGCTCTTCTCAAACTCACTCAGAATCATACCAGGTCATGAAAGCATCAAACATCTCAAGAAGAATTAAATCACACAAAATGTCTTTCCCCTTGTACTTATTGGATGGTTTTGTGTGTCAACTTGACACAAGCTAGAGTCATTAGAGAGAAATGAGTCTTAGTTGATAAAATGCCGCCATGAGATTCAGCAGAGGTATTTTCTCAATGATCAGTCAATAGGAGAGGGTCCAGCCCATTGTGTTTTTGCCATCCCTAAGCTGGTGATTCCGGGTTCTATAAGAAAGCAGGCTGTGATGAGAG
Source organism: Mus minutoides (assembly GCA_902729485.2). NCBI lineage: Eukaryota > Metazoa > Chordata > Mammalia > Rodentia > Muridae > Mus > Mus minutoides. The sequence goes on along the minus strand of LR751448.1, from coordinate 124,377 downwards.
CGGGAGAACTGGCCCTGCCCCTCACTGGTTGCAGCACCCAAAAGAGTGGGCCCTGCACATTGCCTGAAGGGCACAGTAGAGGTGCCCCTGCTGGGATGGGCAAGAGTGAGCTGGTCCATAGGGCATGAGAGTTAGAGAGCTTGCCCTGTCCCTCTTAACAGCTTCAGCATTGAATGAACTAGCCTGAGCAATGCTGGAGAGCTCATCCAGAGAGTGGTTGCAGAAAAGCTGGCAGGCTGATCAACTCAGCTACCACCCAGGTCTAGATCCAAGGCTTTGATCTGGCCCACCCCAGCATCTGTTCCATCTCTGAACTTCTGGAGCAGGTGAAGGGGTCTGTCCTACAGAATCAAAAGTGCAGGATGCCCATGACACAGAGCAACCACAGGCTATTCCAAGAGGAGTCCTGGTAAGGATCTAATATTGGTGGTGTTTGTCTTAGTTAGGGTTTTACTGCTGTGAACAGACACCATGACCAAGGCAACTCTTACAAGAACAACATTTAATTGGGTCTGGCTTATAATTCAGAGGTTCAGTCCATTATCATCAAGGTGGGAGCATGGCAGCATCCAGGCAGGCATGGCACAGGAGGATCTGAGAGTTCTACATTTTCATCTCAAGGCTGCTAGCAGAATACTGACTTCCAGGCAGCCAGGGTGAGGATATAAAGCCCACACCCACAGTGACACACCTACTGCAACAGGGCCATACCCACTCCAACACTGCCCCACACAGTCTAATAATGCCACTCCCTGGGCCGAGCATATTCAAACCATCATAGTGTAGCAGGAGCCAGAGACCTTGAATCAGACCAATGATTCATTGCAATGAGCATTTGCAAGTAAAGATTTGTGGACACACTGTGATACTCTACAACTACCATGAAAAGATTTTCCTCTTTTGATGGGGGCAGAGGGCAGGAATGATGGGATGGAGAACTGAGTGGGGTGGGGATGCATAATGTAACATTTACAAAGAATCAATAAAAAGTTAAGATATAAATGAATGAATGAATGAATGAATGAATGATGGAAAGGACGGGAGGGAGGGAGGAAGGAAGGAAGGAAGGAAGGAAGGAAGGAAGGAAGGAAGGAAGAGAAAGAGATAAAGAAAGCAAACAAACAAGCAGCCTGACCAAGGCAGGAGGAGCAAGCTAGTAAACAGGACTCTTCCACAGCCTCTGTATCAGCTCCTGTCTCCAGGCACCTACCCTTATTGAATTCCTGTCCTGTCTTTCTTCAGAGATGAACAGCAATGTGAAAGTATAAATTCAAAGAAGCCTTTCCTCTCTAACTTGCTTTCTGGTCATAGTGTTTTGTCAAAGCTATAAATGTCTTTAAATAAGACAACCCACGACAATGGATTGACGCTTGGAGTTGAAACCGAAGAAAAACAAAAACAAAAGAAAAAAAACATAATTAAGTGGAAAACAAAACGCAATTTTTTTAGCAAATAAAATAACAATGTGTTTAAGAAGAAATAAAACAGAAAAAGGAGAAATCACCTGCAGGAAAATGTAAGTGAAAAGGAACGCAGCCGTAGAAAGGACATTAATAGCAGTCATAAAAAGAACAAAAGTTTAGACAGGTAACATGGGGCCATCCTTGAAAGGACTAGACAAGAACACAAAGGCCAAAGTTAACAAAGGAAACTAATTACACCGGAAATAGAAACAGGATAGGAAAAAGTTATCTCTTAATGTTGTGGGTTTTTTGGTTTTTGTTTTTTGGTTTTTTTTAGCTTATCAGTCAAATCTTTAGGCAGGTTAAAGAGAAACCTTGTAAGTCTAAAATAAATAAAGCCATAATGAGACATTGCAACTTTGGGTCATAAAAATAAGAAGGATAACAAGAGACTGCTAGAGAATTGAAAGGGGGAGA
>LR751448.1:48159-122423 GCA_902729485.2 Mus minutoides | reverse complement strand
GAAAAAGTTATCTCTTAATGTTGTGGGTTTTTTGGTTTTTGTTTTTTGGTTTTTTTTAGCTTATCAGTCAAATCTTTAGGCAGGTTAAAGAGAAACCTTGTAAGTCTAAAATAAATAAAGCCATAATGAGACATTGCAACTTTGGGTCATAAAAATAAGAAGGATAACAAGAGACTGCTAGAGAATTGAAAGGGGGAGAAAGAAAGGAGAGAGGAGGGGAGGGAGGGAGAGAGAGAGAAGGAGGGAGAGGGGAGGGGGAAGGGAGGGAAGGGGAGGGAGAGCGAGAGAGCGCGAGCGAGCGAGAGAGAGAGAGAGAGAGAGAGAGAGAGAGAGAGAGAGATCCCTAGAAACATTCAACCAACCAAACCAATCACACCTCACACTGATGATAAACCAAGCAGCTGGTGGATAGTTAAACAGTCTGACCTCCAAGGAGTCAGTGCGGCTTCCCCTGGCTCCTCGTCCCTTCAAATTCACAACTCCCACATTTACCATGTGCAAGATGTCAGGGTTTCATTCACACAATCCTGAATTCCGCTTTCTTGTCTGCAGCTGCTGTTAGTGTTTTAATGCGGCATCTGCATCAAATGAGGAAGGGGGGGTGAGGGAGGGGGACTTAGGGTCTTATCAACTCCCTAAGGAGGAAAGCTATCATGGTAACGTCTAGGGAGATACCACCTCGACTAGTAGTGGACAAGTGACAGTGTGAACACAGCTACATACCTGAGCAGCCCACAAGGTGCACACAGTCAGCAAGTGCATGTAGAGGCTGCTGAAACAGAAAGAACCCATGCAGTTGCTCAGCACTTAACTCTGCCATCATCAATTGATACTATTAAGCTCCTGCATGCTCAGGCAGCAGTTAACACTTCAACTCAGGAGGCAGGCTACTTGGAATACAATTCTTTTTTCCACAGATTCAGGGGTTTTTGGGTTTTTTTGTTGTTGTTGTTGTTTTTTCCCCCACAGATTGGTAAATGAATTGAACTAATCTCAGAATGAAGTGGAGTATGTGTGTGCTTGTGGTCACTCGTGGGAGATCTTGGTATGATTACGTTTTTCAGTTTTTGTTCTTTGAATCTATCAGAGATTGACTCTGAAAATAAGGCCCTGTGCTCCATTTGGACACATAGAAGGGCAGGCTGCTGCTTCTGGGGCTGAATGTTTCTAGCTCTTTGTGCTGCGGGGTCAGTAGTGTTAGGAATATCTTTCCCTGCAGGAGCCCAGCACCCCGGAAGAAGTAGATGCTTTGTAATAGGCCTCCCAAAAATGCTAATTGGAATAGAATCCTTGTCTTTCTTACTGAAATAAGCTTAAAATACTTGGTCCTTGGGGTCTCCACACTTACAGGGATCCATATAAAACAGAAACCATCATTCACAGTTCATTATTGCATAAACTGCTGCTCCCAAGATAGGCTTGGGCAAGTTAAGACCTGATGCACCCTGAATACAGCCTAGAGCCCGGCACTCTATGCCATACTGGGTTGCTGTACATAGTTTAAATTTTTCTTTTGATGTGCAGAAACCTCAAGCAGAACTGAAACCAAGCCTTAAAGGAGGCTTCTGTATGGCGTGGATGTTTCTTGGGAATATAAGCTCCAGAGACCACTGCTCTGGTCCTATCCCTGTCCACCCACTGTGGAACGTAGCCACACCTCTGCTCAGTCAGCACTGACCTCTGACTGCTGAGTAGGGTCAGCCACACAAAGCCTTCTGAGCTGAGTTTTCCTCTTAACAGATGCTCATTGGATTGTGATTGTTGTTTATCATCTGCAACACACACACACGCACACATACACACACACACACACACACACAATCACAGTGTATCTTGATGATTTAAAGAGAATTCCAAGAACCGAATTGAGCATACCGGGTAAAGATTATGGACTCTCCACTTATGTGCCCAAAATGTTGTCAAGTTGATATAGTCTAAAAGTAATGTATACAATTAAGGATATGAAGATTTAAAAAAAAAAACGTTTATTCAAAGGAACCCACATTCACCGAGGAGGATTTATAAGAGCAGATACATGTTGATGGAACCCTCCTATGTCCCCATAATGTGCCTGTCACATGCACCAACACGCTGTGTGTCACAGGTCATTCACACAATCCTGTGGGTAGGTACTACATGGCCCAGACTATAAGCTCAAGTAAACTGAGTTGTGGAGTATTTATGTCACTTCACAGCTCGCCTCACTAGGAAACAAAATAATAGATTGGAGATCCAACCCCAAGAAGCCTGTGCCCCAGATGTCCGTCATAATCCCTGGTTTATGAATACCTCATGCAAATCAAGTTAATGCAATGTACAAACAAAAAGGAGAGACTAGGTGATGGAGATAGCCCAACCACTGCTATGGTGGCAAAAATAACACAAGGGACATCAGAGTGTAGCTAAGACAACTGTAGTAAAAGAAAGGAAAGGTGGCAAGATTTGATAACTCTGTGTGAAGAATTTACACACAGCAATGTGTCATCACATAGATGCCCGTGAGTAGACTTAGAGTCTGTGCTAGCCCTCATGCTATCAGGCAAGCCTGTGGTTTCTCCTCTTTAAATTTATCTGCTGAAAAGCCAGTCATGGTGGTACATGCCTTTAGTTGCAGCACCAGGGAGGCAGAAGCAGTTAGATCTCTGAGTTCAGTGCCAGCCTGGTCCACAGAGCAAGTTCCAGGACAGCCAGGGTTACAACACACACACACACACACACACACACACACACACACACACACACACACCTGTCTCAACAAACAAACAAACAAACAAACAAACATAACTGCTGTAATTCTTCAAATGGTATTTCCAATCCTAGTCTCCAACATTTTCTAAAGTAAGAACGTTAACAACTCAAAGTCACAACTCGAAAGCTGTGCCCCCAAACACCGGAAAAGCACAGCCTCATGGATACCTTGATTTCTAGCAGGTTATTCCATTACATTAGTTGTAAGGCCGAAGGTTTGCATAACTTAGCTATAGACGTCGATGCAAATGTCAGCTCGGGACTGTATATGAAACACTGGGTTATATTCGCAGTGTGCTTTTCCTATAAAGAAAATTCCTTTTTATAAATCTTTATAAAGTTTATAAAGCATTGAGCTACAAAACTCGGAATACGGACAAGAACTACAGCGACCACACGATGGCAGCAAAGCACAGCTAAAGGAGGCTGGAGGCGAGCCCATGGCTTCACAGGAACACACCCACAAATTCCCCTTGCTTTCCGGGAAGTTCGTGCATATTAGTCATCAGGGTGACCACACTTCCGCCAAGCACTTCTATGTCCAGCAGACACTTTTTCCTCCGCTCTAGGTCACGCTTGTGAGTCCTGCAGTGTTAGAGCCTTCTGTGGGATAGGAACCCCAGGAAAGGGGAGGCCCAAGGAAAGACACACACACACACAAATCACATCATCAATTACAGAAAGGTCGAAAATAAATAAATAAATAAATAAATAAATAAATAAATAAATAAATAAATAAATAAATAAATGGAATATGCTCAGAAGAAACCTAATTCAACCTCGGAATGACATTTGCATTGCTGTATGCTTATACCTAACAGATATGCTATGCTTCTGCCTCACGGGCAGTGTTCTGAAGCAGCCTGCTCAAAATCGAGGTATCTACGTGGCTGTGTTCTCCAGGTGTTTGTTGGGGAACACAGCTTTGGAGAAGGGGGGGCTTGACACTTTACTAATATGTACCAGTAGGCTCTTTGCCTCCATATAACCCTTCCATGCGTCGTCTCTTCAAAAGAGTTCTTAATTTGACTTAGCATCTACCCAAATCTGCAGGAATGGTCTTACCTGGGGAAGAACATCATCAAAGATCCTTTCCCACATTCATGAGAGCCTAGGACTAGTATATAAACATTGGGTATAGTGTTTCAGGGTCCGCCATACAAGTGAGGCAACATCCCCATGACCTTCCTCCCTCCTACGTATGGGAAGTTCATAGGGATGTACAGTACAACCCTGTAGCCCATCCTCTTCTTTAGCTGTCTCATATAGTAAGTTCTGATTTGGACTCCAGTCTGATACCTTCCTGCTGTATCCATGTGTGGTTTTCCCTTAGGGTTGATCTCACATATAAAATTAGGCAGTTAGACAAGCCAGCTGTCATAAAAATCAAAAGGGCATTGGAGCCAAAGGGAATAGCGAATGTGGCTGTTTCAGTGAAGTGAGGTCCCTTTCACCTGGTGATGACTGTCAGCTGTCACATCGTCTGAGCTCTCTTGTTGGTTGCATTAAACACTTGCCTTGTGTCAGACATTGCCCTAGATTGTAGGGATGCAATGATGGCCAAGAGAGATCCTCTCAGAGAACCCCATCTCAGTCAGACAGTCAAAGCCTTGATCTAGTGTTCAAGGTCTAAGGAAAGGGCAGTAAGGCGTAAGGAGTCCCTCCACAGAACTGCGGGTCCTCAGCGCAAGAATAAGTCTTATTAGAGCCAGGCAGGAGAGAATGGTAGATACAGAAGAGTGACCATATTTAAACATGCTCCAGTGGGAAACAGAGAAGAAATGAGTATCTCAGAATAAAAGGATGTCACTAAAAGGTGCCAAGCAAGGATCAAGGAAGGATCTTGTCCAGAATCAATGGAAAAGTCAGGTATTGAGAAACTGAGGTAAATTTACTACACGTCACACTTGTCATCCTTACCTTTTTAAAATGCAGAAGTTAGTTAGCCAAAGTCACATGATGAGAAAGTGGCAGAAGGAAGGTTTGAGCTCAGGTCTACCTGACTCCGAGCCATAAACACTATAGAGAAATGAATGCGCGTAGAAGCGAGTTGGGACTTTATGTAGGAAAATGTGCTAACTTACATCTGTAACTTAGAAAACTGTGAATAAACAATGATTGAAGAGGTACAAGAGATAAGCTGTAAGAAGAGGTTTTAAGACAATGCTTAAGGGAAAAGCAAGGACTCTACCTGGGCTGTCCCAGTGACCATTGTGCAGAGGCCCAGGGTCTAGAGGCTACTGCATATATTTCTATACATAAATGACTGCAAAAGAAGAAAAAAACAGGACAGTGACAATGTGATTTGCAGGCTCAAGCTTGGAAGGACAAGCAGGCCCAGAATGAATAATGCCAATGTCCCTTGTTTACAATAGGGGACATCATAGCTATTGCAGATTTACATGTCAGATTTAGTTGCTCTTGAAAAATGCAAGTATCTTTGGAACAATTTAATGAGAAACATGTATGTGTAGTGAGTCATCTGCATACAATAGGGTAGACCGAGCAAGCATTCAGGACACATCTGCATCTCACATTTAGCACAGAGCCTTCAGTTACAGATAAGTATTAACTGATGAAATTTCCAGAAACGAAGAAACATAGGAAAAGGGATAAGAGACAAGAAGGAAGCTAACTCAGTTCATGATGTATCAAAAGTTAGGAGCTCTAATAGTTACCTCTGGTCTCTTGGCCTATGTAAGTACAGTTTCTCCAAACATATATGGCTACACAATGAAGTAGAAAACATTCCACACTGTCAGTATCTGAAACAAGGTTGAGACCTGGATATTCATAGAACCATACTGACCATAGCACATCTAGTGGGAAGCAGGTCCCCCAACTTCAGCATCCTGTAAAACATAGCCTTTATGATAGCTTTTGTATAATGCTTGTCGTTTGACCCTTTCTATAATCTGGGCAGTGCAGATAATCATGACATTGCATGTGGGAAAGAAAGAAAAGTCTTAGCAGCTCTCTTCCTAATAACCAATCCAAACCAGACTCTTTCCTTGGAACTCAGCCATGGAACACAAACAAATCAAATAATGGATCTATGGATAGGGGTGGGGGGGGGGTGAGGAGGAAAGGCAGGGAGATCTACTCATTCAAGGCTCCCAAGATACATCCTTCAGATGTTTCATGGTGTCTCCACACCTTCCATTTTTACTTCTACCATTGGATTAAAATAATAGCATGCAGCTTATTAGCTACACACAAACATCTTCCATTAAACGGCTCTGTAGCCACTGCTGTTGTTAACATGGTTAACAGGCTTTAGATGTCAAACGTGAAAACCCTTTCTCCAGGAGAGCCAACCACTCCATGAAACTGTTTCTTTCTGTGCTCAAGCAGCAGAGACTGAAGTATTCTGGAAAGTCACTCTTTCTGCAAACATCATGGCCTGTGAAATCTGCTCAAAAAAGAGCTGATCATATGCCTGTTATCCCAAAATAGCACCTTCCTCCATTATGCTGAGATTCAGCGCAAAACTGACTCACGCAGCTCCGGGCCGCCTGCCAGGGCGGTGGAGAGCAGAACACTTCCTTAACAGTCCCAAGGTGCTCGGTCAGGCCCAAAGGGCCTGCTCAGCTGGGGTCTGACTTCCTTACCCAACAGAGCCAGCAAAGTTCCATATTATCTTAAGTCAGCTACAGTGTACATACATATAACAAATAAATAAATCTTTAAAAAAAAAAAAGGTGGGAAATATATTGAGGTATTTGGCCTCATTAAAAGACTCTATCATGTTCAAGGTCTGTTAGATCTCCCTTGTTTCCCAGGCATCAGCCTTAAAGCTGATGCAGTTCCTGCCCCTCTCTATATGTGCTCTCCCAATGCCAAAGCTGCCATTTGAGCAGCTGCAGCTTCCATACCCAAAGCCAGACCACTCACTTTCTGACCACTGCTGTAGTACCAATCTGGGCATCCAATCTCTCCAGATCTCACAATGGCCACATCTCCCAAGAAATGGTCCCAGGGCCTCAGGAGCCCCTTCCCCTCCCAGGAAAGTTCTGAATACAGTGTGTCCAGCATCATTTTAAAAACATTATGGTTATAGTATATGGTTCCAGCAACTCTCGACACGCACAAGCTACTCAATGTGTCTAATTAAGTGGCAGACAGTTTTAGGAGCAAATTATCAAATAGATGGGGTAGGAATCTAGAGTTCCTCATGAACACTTGGTGCTAATGGATATTCAGGTATAAGATGGACTCAATCACAAACACAGGTCCTATTCCCTTCTTTCTTGTTTTAAATTCTTCTTTAAAAGGTGTTAGGCTGGGCACAGTGGCACACTCTTTAATCCCAGCACTCGAGAGGCAGAAGCAAGTGAATGTCTATGAATTCCAGGCCAGCCTGATCTACATAGTGAGTTTCAGGACAGCCAGTACTACAGAGATCCTGTCGCAAAAACAAAACAAAACAAAACAAAACAAAACACCTAATTAACAAAAGTTGAGCTCCTTCTCTTCTGCCATTCTCCCAGACCATCCACTGACTGCTTTCTCTAAATGATTCTTGGTCCGAGTTCCCAGAGCCCCCTTCCTTTGATTCACCTTACAAACTGTTGCTTTGAGAGGGACACACACAATGAAAGACCCATAATCAAGTTGCATGTATGTGCTTCTATTGTTTAATGGTGAGCATGTAAGTGGTTAATGAGGAGACAAAGAGCCATTAAAACAAATTCTTAAAAGTACAGTAAATGGAACCTGAGATGTGAAGGTAGCAAAATGGGGAAAGTAGAAGACAGAAATCATGCTACAGCTCTTGGGGTAAGGATTAATATTGAAGGACCAGGTGCTTGATACTGGGCCAGCTAGGTTCTGAAGTGATGGATAAAGGCCTGTACTCCTGAGCCTTATTCTGCATGTGATGCGCAGACCTAAGAAGAACACCTTTGGAAGGTGCTCCTCTTTTCATCAGGTAAGATCTCGGGGTGCACAGATGGAACACATATGTGAACTGGCCTTGGACAGAACCTTGGGGAGGGGTGATACATTCTCCAGGAATTGAAAACAAAACTAAAACCCACAGACAACATATCCAAAATGGCTTCTTTTTCATTACATGACTGGCCATGAAGTATTCATTTCCTGGGTTGTTGATGTCAGTGATCTCTTGGATGTGAACAATCTTGAAATCACTTGAATTGGTAGAACAGGTCGCCCTCTATCAGAGGAGTGGACCTCTGCCTCTCAGATAAAAGTCACAATAAAACAAATGGCCTCGTACAGGCTTCGCTGAGAAGCATTAGCTTTTCCTGGACCTGCAGCCCATTAAAGTGGGCAGGAACTGTGCACGTTTGGTGATAACCAGGCTCCATGGCCACACAATCCAGCTTCTTATAATCCAGATAAATCTTCTTCTGGTTCTGCTGATCTGGAAGACCCTGGCTCATAATGATTAATTGTGTAATATTCATTAGAAAAAAGGCTCTACCTTTTGGTCATCTACCAAACACCCAGCTTGGATGTACAGCAAATAAATGGGAGAAGATTCCTAAGAGACAAAGATACATAAGATAATCAGGGCACAAGGCCATTCAGAATTTAAACAAAGCCCATGTGTCAGCAGTAGCTGTTTGCCAGCATACCAGTCTCTCCCCTCTCACATCTCCTTATGCTACTTCATCTTATTAGACTAGAGAACAAAAGTAGAATGACAAAGTGGGCCTCTTCCTTCTTCTCCCAGTCTCTACACTGATGCGTTCCTGAAGTAAGGGCTATATCTAGACATTGCTAACAGAAGATCACAGGGAGGGGAGGGGAGTGGTCCTGCTGACCTTGGCCTTGGAGCCATTTCATCATCTTAATGTTAATGGTGATTACGTAGACTAGTCAGACACATGGGACCCTTGCACTTTGATGACCCTTATAAAGTAAACAATTCTACCTTCCTATCATACTATATACTATCAAACCCCCAAAGGGGCACAAAAGTTAGTCTGTCCCTTGTGCTTGCATTGGACATGAAAAAATCAAATCTTTAAGATAAGAAATATCTGGACCCAATGACTGCAGCTGCCAGGGATCCATCCCACAATCAGCCACCAAACATAGACACTATAGCATATGCCAGCAAGATAGTGCTGAAAGGGCCCAGATATAGCTGTCTCGGGGGAAACTATACCAATGCCTGGCAAACATGGAGGTGGAAGCTCACAGTCAGCTATTAGATGGAACACAGGGTTCCCAAGGAAGGAGCTGGAGAAAGTACCCAAGGAGCTGAAGGGGTCTTCAACCCTATAGGTGGAAGAATAACCATGAACTAACTAGTACCCCCTGAGCTCATGTCTCTAGCTGCATATATAGAAGAGGATGGCCTAGTTGGCCATCATCTGGAAGAGAGGACCGTTGGTCATGCAGACTTTATATGCCCCAATACAGGGGAACGCCAGGGCCAAGAAGTGGGAGCAGGGGGGGGGGGAGGGGAGCAGGGCCGGGGGGGGGGAGGGTATAGGGAACTTTCTGGATAACACTTGAAATGTAAATGTAGAAAATATCTAATAAAAGTTGGAAAAAAGAAGAAAAAACAAACAAACAAACAATAAAACCATGAAACTTCAAAAAAAAAGTCATTAAAAAAAGATAAGAAATATCCATTGTACACTGCACAATAACCACTAACAGGTCCGTAAATCTAAATGTGATGAGTGTCCTGCCCTTATGTCCATAAGACACAGAGATAGAAACATGGGATGTTTTTACACAACTCCACCAGGTCTGCCCTACTTCTATAATATGGACAAGTCCCTAAACCTGAACTCACAAGTTATTTTGGTAGGCCTCCTTCCATTGGAAAATGGGTCACTTCTTGTCAATGAAAGCAGAAAGTGTAAATTATCAACATTCTCCATTCAAACAGCAATTCTCTTCAGCTTACCATATATAGGAAAGAAAATACATTCAAATGCCTTAGACTGAAATTTAAGGCCTTGAGAGCTTAACTCTAGCTCAGTTGTTCTCAACCCTCCTAATCCCGTCACCCTTTAATACAGTTCCTTATGTTCTGGTGACCCCCCTTGCCCAACCATACAATTATCTCACTGCTACTTCATAACTAAAACTTTGTTACCATTATGAATCATAGCGTATATATCTTATATGCAAAGGAGTCGTGACCCACAGGTTGAGAACCACTGCTCTAGCCACATAAATTTGATGACCACCTACTATGCACTGAGGATTGGGTGTGTGCCACGTCAGAAACAAATTTCCCATCCAACTCAACTTCCAAAGGATTTCAGATGCAGAACTACCTGGCCAGCATCTCAATATCATGGAAAAATCTGAACCAGGGTCACTTAACTATGTTACCACCAAACATTTCTCTTGTAGAAATGGTTAGTGAGTGAATGGATGCTTATTTTTTAAACAGCTGCAGTTTGGAAATTTTGTTACACAACAATGAAGAGCTTGTACGACCAGCAGGAGATGCACAGATAAATTAATGGGCATATCCGGATAATAAAATCAAACTGAGCAATAAAAAGATGATCTATTGTAGGCAGAAGGAAGAAAATCTACTGTCCTACTGATTGTGGGAAACAAAGTCACATTCTGTAGCACAGTGACCTGAGCTTGGTCCTGGGAACCCACACGGAGGAAGGGGAGAGCTGATTCCTGCAAATTCTCCTCTGACCTCCAAGTGTGAGGCCTCACACATACGTGTGCACACAAAATAAAATAAAATGGTTTTGTTGTTGTGGTTGTTGTTGTTGTTTAAGTTCAGATAACCTTTTGGTTTTTCTTAAATCACCAGACAAGCCAGGTCATTGAGGAAATGCAGTAAGTGAGGATTATATATTAATGTCCTCTTAGGAGAACAGTGTTTCTTATATTTTGGTTGAGAGCCCAGCCTTTAACAGCTGAGCCATCTTTCCAGCCTGAGAACAGTGTTTCTTACTAGTACTTTAGTACAGCCAATTAGCTCTTCAAAAATGCAAAACAAAACAAAAGAAACACAGAAGAATCAATGCTGCCTTCAGGTTAAGAAAATAAACCACAAATAGAAAACAGTTTTTTGTCTTATAATTGGCAAGATAGTGTTTTGTCCACTATCCCACTTCTTCTTACCATAGGCAAGGGATAATCATCACGCAGGCTGCTATTCTAACACTGACTCCAAACCTTTCACATTTCCCAACTCTCAGCCACCCAGAAAAAAAGACTGGTTAGAAAAGGATAGGAGGACTCGGGCGTCACCCCGAATTGTTATTTTCCTTACTCATAAGATCCAGCAATACCTCTACTTGGCATGTATCCAGAAGAGTTTCCATCTGGTTATAAGGACACATGTTCCACTATGTTCATAGCAACCTTATTCATAATAGCCAGAAGCTGGAAAGAACCCAGATGTCCCTCAACAGAGGAATGGATACAAAAAAATTGGTACATTTACACAATGGAGTACTACTCAGCTATTAGAAACAATGAATATATGAAATTCCTAGGCAAATGGATGGATCTGGAGGGTGTCATCCTGAGTGAGGTAACCCAATCACAAAAGAACTCACANCCCCTTCCTAGAATTAAGAACAAAGCACACATTGAAGGAGTTACAGAGATCATGTGTGAAGCTGAATCAAAAGGATGGACCAACCAGTGACGGCGGCTGCCAGGGATCCTTCCCATAATCAGCCACCAAAATAAACACTATAGCATATGCCAGCAAGATAATGCTGAAAGGGACCTGATATAGCTGTCTCGTGGGAGGCCATACCAGTGCCTGGCAAACACGGAAATGGTTGCTCACAGTCAGCTATTAGTTGGAACACAGGACTCCCAAGGAAGGAGCTAGAGAAAGTACCCAAGGAGCTGAAGGGGTCTTCAACCCTATAGGTGGAAGAATAACATGAACTAACTAGTTGCCCCTGCGCTCATGTCTCTAGCTGCATATATGGAAGAAGATGGCCTAGTTGGCCATCATTGGGAGGAGAGGCCCCTTGGTCATACAGACTTTAGATGTCCCAGTACAGGGGAATGCCAGGGCCATTATGTGGGAGGGGGTGGGTAGGCGAGCAGGGTGGGGATGGGGGAGGGTAAGGGGAAATTTCTGGATAACACTTGAAATGTAAATGAAGAAAATATCTAATAAAGAGAAAAAATTTAAAAAAAAAGAGAAAAGGATAGGAGACGAGTTATGAGTGATTCAGACCTGAGTGATGTCTCATGTCCAGTGTTTCATTTACAAAGTCTCTGATAAAATAATAATAGTAATAATGATGATTGTACTGGATAGTTTTGGATAGTCAACTTGACATAGCTGGAGTTATCACAGAGAAAGGAGCTTCAGTTGAGGAAATGCCTCCATGAGATCCAACTGTAAGGCATTTTCTCAATTAGTGATCAAGGGGGAAAGGCCCCTTGTGGGTGGGACCATCTCTGGGCTGGTAGTCTTAGTTCTATAAGAGAGCAGGCTGAGCAAGCCAGGAGAAGCAAGCCAGTAAAGAACATCCCTCCATGGCTTCTGCATCAGCTCCTGCTTTCTGACCTGCTTGAGTTCCAGTCCTGACTTCCTTGGTGATGAACAGCATTGTGGAAGTGTAAGGTGAGTAAACCCTTTCCTCCCCAACCTTCTTCTTGGTCATGATGTTAGTGCAGGAATAGAAACCCTAAGACAATTATGATGATGATGATGATGATGATGATGATGATGATGATGATGATGATGATGATGATTTTAATAGGATTTGGAAAATCTCAATCAAATCCATCAGATATCTCCTTAAAGAATATTTCCTATTCTGGGAGAAATGCTTATAATTTAACATGAACTTTGAAAACACGTCATTCTCAAATCTGTTAGGCATCATGGGAGGGTCATTAGTGTATCATCATACAATCATTACTATGTCCTTTCTGATTTTGATATCGTAAATGATTTGACGTTTCTATATTCCTGACTTTACTTTTCCATTTGAAATATAAGCACATATTTTTGTGCTCTGCATAAGAAAAAAAAGTTATTTTTCAACTATGCATGATGGCTCATGCCTATAATCCCAACACTCAAGAGGCTGAGCCACCGGAATTACTGTAAGCCTAAGACCACTCTGGCCTACAGAGTGAAACTTTGGAGAGGATGAGTGAGAGAGAAGGAGAGAGACAGACAGAGAGAGAGACAGAGAGAGACACAGAGACAGAGAGACACAAAAACACAGAGGAGACAGAGACAGAGTCTTTTTTAATAGACACAAGGTTCTGACCATTACTGTGCAGGCATTTGGTTCCTGTATGCTGTGATTTTAGATTCCAACAGCTAAACCTGTACAGGGGCTTCTCTAACAGGCTGGAAACATGATCTTGCCAGATTTACCCGAATGCTGGTACATTTGGGCACTGTTGGAGACGAAGCTGGACTGGACCTGGAAAGAAGCTGCGATGGGAACATGGAAGAGGAAATTTGGCCATATGTCACAGCAGAAGCCTTAGTGCTGACAGGAACGGAATGGACGTCGGTAAAGACTGAGCAATGGTTCATGAAGTCACCTGTCATTACAGCTGCAAATGTTCAAACCCCATGGATTTTGGTCTAATAATTACCATGCTCTTGTCTTTCACAGAACCAGCAGCAAGGGCCTGGATGGAAGTGGACACTATCATTTGGAATGGGATCATTCTACAGTCTCAAAACACTAATTTGGTGTGGAAGCTAAGCTCTAAGGGTGTGCATCAAGTAAATGGGGCTGAGGTTGTGGCTCAATGGCAGAGCACATGCCTAACATGTGAGGCACTGGGTTCCATGCCCAGCATTAAAAAGAATTAGCCATGTTCTTATTACAGGTGGATAATGTGGGTAGCAAAGGAGAAGCAGCAAGGTCTCTGGAAACAATGGGGGCAATTTGAAAATGGCAATACTGTGCATACATCAAATTGGATATTCTTATTCTCTACATCAAGGAAAAATATGTTTGACACATTGCTTACCCCAAGAGACTAATACCAAATAACAATCAAGGACAGTATTACATCTAAATAGCAGTTACAACGTACCGGGAGCTGTTCTAATGTGTGGATAAGTAAACGAATTCAATATTCACAAACTCCTCCATGAGTAGGAATTGTTATTTTCCTTCATCCTCTCCCATTTATATAACAAAGCTCAGGAAGGTTAAGTGTCTTACCCAAAGTGACATAACTAAGAAACAGCAGACACAAGATTTGAAATCAAGCCTTTAGGCTCCACATTCTGCACTGAAAACCTTCTACTGTCTTGTAAGGGCGAGAAACAATACACATAAGTATACACATTTTCAGTTTGTGATAAATGCTCTTATTCATTAACACCTCTGTTATTGACCACTGATGGTATATTTGCAATCATCAGCTTTAGCTTTCTTTTTTGCTCTTTGTACCAATGAGCTCCAAGGCAGGCCTGTTACCATCACATAATCGATAATGTCCACACAACCCGTCCAATCTTCATGACCCTGGAATTCAAATTGCCTATGGAAATATATCTCTTTCACCCAAATTGTCATCTGGAGAGAAAGAAGAAGCCTCTGGGGAGTCAATATGAAGGTGTGGAGAAGTGGGTCACCATATGTGGAGTGCTGTGGGGATTGATTTTAGCTTTCTTATCAGTGCAGAGTGAGTAAGCTCATATTATTCCCACCTGCAAAGGAACAGCCTTTGTGAACTACATTTTCATCGGATAGACACACACATCCACTTTCTATAAGAATGCTCAGCCCATCTGCTCACATTTAAAAATATAACTTGAAAAGCCTCCCACACTGCCTTGGTTTGTAAAATGTCTATCACCAACTCTTGATTCCAGCAGTCTTCTTAAATGATGATTTATTTCCTTTCTCCATTTTAATAGTTTTCACTGGTTCTCCTGCGGTACCTGCTCCTTACTACAGTTTTGTAGGTACTGATCTTGAGAGTGTTGGGTTTCAGTCAAGGGTGTGGCTCAGAGGTGGAGCTCTCACCTGGTGTCCTTGATCTCAATGCTAACGGAGACAAAATAAAGCAAAGGGTCTCACTATCATTTTCATCTTTGACGTGTTTTCATTTTGATTACAAGTTGCTGCTTTTTGGAAAAGGAAATGTCTCAGGACAATATGGAGTTGGTTTCTGACAAGAGAGTTAGACCCTTCATCTCTCCTCCCTGGGAAAGACTTGATTATACTAACTATAAAAAGCAATTTGTAAGATGTACAGAATAGGAGGTACACACACACACACACACACACACACACACACACACACACACACACATACACACACACACACATACACACACACACACACATGCATAATTTTTGAGGTATCATCATAGCAACATATTAATTTACATTGCCCTAACGGTGGCTGAGAGTTCCAGTTAACCCATATGTCTTGGTTAGCTTTTTATTGCTGTGAAGAGATACCATAACCAAGGAAAACCTAAAACTGAATACAGCTCAGAGGTTTAGTCTATTATCCTCATGGTGAGAAGCATGGATGCATGCAGGTAGACATGGAGCTGAAGAGGACCTAAGAGTTCTACATCTTGATCTGAAGGCAGCCAGGAGGAGACTCTCACACTTGGTATAGCTTGAGCTTAGGAGACTTCAAACTCCCAGCATTGACATACATCTCTCATCAAGGCCACACCTACTCTAACAAGGCCACATCTCCTAATTGGGCCACTCCCCATGGACTAAGCATTCAAATACATGATTCTATGGGGGCCAAACCTATTCAAACCACCACATCATATCCATGCCAATACTGGTTAAGTTTCAAGTTTTTTCTTTTCAGTAGCCATTCTAACTGGTGAGATAAGAACTCACTGGTTTTGGCTGATTTGAGCACTGTATATTAAAAACATGTACCAGCTTATTGTATTGTATCCTAGAAGTGCATGCAAAGATTCCAACTATAATTTTAATAGTACTAAATGTAAATGAGAAATAATAAGTACCCAGGGATTAACCTTGAAAAAAAGACACAAAGAAAGAAAAAATAAACTGGGCTGATACCTTCTATGTACTTGTGCCAATACATCTCCCGTGGCATGTAAACAGCCCTCATGCCATCTTTAAGAGATGCATGAGATCCTCGCTAGTATAGTAACTTCTCTCTCTCTGCATAGAAATATCCCCTAAGCTGGGTGTATCCACGACTTACCTTGTAGATGATGTGCTATGAACCCTTTGGCCTTTAAATAGCCCAAAGATGACTGCCCACTCATTCATTCATTTTTACATCCACTCACTCATTCAGAAATCTAACTTGACATGACTGAAGCCATGGTGGGTACTCTCACAAAGGACAGAAATGACGGTTGTGGCCTGTGACCTGAAGGAACTTACAGATAGAGGAATGGTGGTGGTGAAGCTCCCAATTTTCAATTCAGTTTTTTTGCCTTCCTTTCTCAAGTGTCTAAAGCATTCAGCGCTGTAGCCTTTCTGGGTATTTTCTTATTAACTTTTTGTAAGGTGCTTCATAGAAGAAAGCTAGAGAAAGTACCCAAGGAGCTGAAGGGGTCTTCAGCCCTATAGGTGGAAGAATAACATGAACTAACTAGTTCCCCCTGCACTCATGTCTCTAGCTGCATATATGGAAGAAGATGGCCTAGTTGGCCATCATTGGGAGGAGAGGCCCCTTGGTCATACAGACTCTATATGCCCCAGTACAGGGGAATGCCAGGGCCATTACGTGGGAGGGGGTGGGTAGGGGAGCAGGGTGGGGATGCGGGAGGGTAAGGGGAAATTTCTGGATAACATTTGAAATGTAAATGAAGAAAATATCTAATAAAGAGAAGAAAAAAAAAGAAGAATTATATAAAGAACCTTTTAAGTTTCCAAACTATGTGTCCTTCTAGCACCTTCTAGGTGCCTACCAAGTTACAGGCACTTGTCTCCTGTCAAGACAGTTGGGGTTTATTGCTACAAATGAAGTCCTTTATTTAAAAATAAAAGTGAGCAAAGACCGGGACAGCTTCAGGTTTCCCATAAATTCTAGCATACGGATGTCTAGAAAACAGCTGATGATTGCCTATCAGGAGAGTATGTCATAATATTCAAATGCTGTGTCTTAGAGTGTAGCTCCAAACTAGTTTCAACTTGAAGTCAGGTGTTATCCTTTTCAAATATGCTTCTTAATAAATATTTTGAAATGACACTAATTTGCTCTGGCATTTAATTTGAGGTAGATTTGTTTGATTAACATATACAATTTTATATAGAGTTTAAACAGAAGAGGCATGTATGAAATTTTCATTAAGTGTTTAACTTTTATAATGGGAGAAATATTAAATACAGTGTATTCAGTAAAAGGGGCTGGTGGCTATGAGATTGGTTGACATATACATTTATTGTCATGAATCATTATAGAATGGGCAAGAAACATAATGCTGTCCTTAGTGAATACAAGCAATGGAAAACTATTTAATCCAAAATATAATAACAGATATACCCCAATATATCATTATAAATCAACAAAACAGTGTTTATCAGAATGTCAAAAAAATATGAAGTCATCTCATTTAATTTCCTAAAATATCTACTCACCTGATGGTAAAAGGCCTCGGTTTTGTCTTGCCCTCTTTAATTGGGACCCTCATCCTACTCCTGAAACATTCACTGACACTGCTCTTTCATATCAGGCTGTCTGGTTTACTCTTCCCTCACCTATCCACTTAGATTTTATCACTTAGGCATTGGGAAACACCTGGGGAAGCCCCTCTCGAATCCTACCTGTTATCATGCACCCTGCCCATCCTGACACTTAGCATACTGTAGCTTGTCTTTTGCTACTCTGTGGGTTCTTCTTTCTTCCACCTTTCTCCACCCCCTTTTTTGGTTTGTTTGTTTGTTTGTTTGTTTGTTTTCGAGACAGGGTTTCTCTGTGTAGTCCTGGCTGGCCTGGAACTCACTTTGTAGACCAGGCTGGCCTCGAACTCAGAAATCCACCTGCCTCTGCCCCCCCCCCCCCGAGTTCTACCCTTTCAACCTCCTAACACTAGATGGAAGAGAAAAGAAGGATAAAGGGGAAAGAGATCCTTAAATAAAGTCAGAGGTCAGAAAGTGGACAACATTATAGTTAGGCTGCAAGTTTGATCTTTGCTGTCAGGGTATCTAATTTCTTCTTATTGTTTCTTCTTTGTACATGATTACTATTTAACAAGCCATAACCAACAGCAACCATCAACAAACAACAAACAACAACAACAACACACCAACCTATCAGGGCTCTAGCATTTATAAGCCATCTGAAAAGTCCTTAGAATTCCAAACATCACACAATCACAGAAACAATCTGCAGCTGGCAAAATCACACCCCTGCTAGAGCATGAGACAAATAATAGTCAGCTAATGAGTAATCTGAAGAAGCCCCATAGCCCATACCTGGAGTTAAAACAAAAACACATACCCATAATATTTCTTTGTTTTTCAAAGAAACCAAAACTTCAATATTGTCACTACATCACACACTTTGTTTCAATTGTGATTTCACTTCCTCAAGAGATAACTAATCAAGCTCTTTGAAAGCCTCCAATATGGCTGCCACAATTTAATCTATGGTGGCACTGTCCAGCACACTCTGGTAACACATGGTTTGTATGCTAAGAACAGTTTAGTTTATAGGATGAGTAAAATTTTTCTATGCTGAACATATTTTTCTCAATAAACACGTATTTCTTTTGCAAGTCAAAAAAAAAATGAATGTTGTATGTGCTGCTGCCGTCTTGGAGAAATTCTTTAAAATGTAAATGAAAACATTTTAGATGACTTCAGAGTTTTTCATCCTTCAGAACCCAAATGGCATGATGGCTTCTTAATCCATCTAAATTGAAAATTTCCTCCACATCTTTCAGAATTTAGAAGGCTTTGTGAGTTCTTAATCCATCAATGTAATGAGCACATTTACCTCTAGAATATCATTATGTTGAATTAGCTAAAAAAAAAATGTGAACAGATTTGAAAATGCCAAAACTATGATGTCTTCTTCTCGTGGGGAATTCAAATATCCTGCTGGATCAATGTTGTACTCATTGAGAATATTTCTACAATTCTGTATTCATTCAGGAGTTATGAGAAAATCAAATGGTGCTAGTTTAGTGAAATAGAGTCCAAACTCTTGACTACTGGCAATTAGACATAACAACTATTGAGTTCAACACAATTCACCTATCCATTAGGTTTTGCCATTTCATTTCAGAATTTCTCAAATTGTGACAGAGTTATAAAGAGCTCTCGGCTTTTCAAAATAATTGTGGCTATATATTTAGAATCTCTATAAAGTTATTTTTAGATATTTAGCAGACCTTCCATAAACTATTGAAGTAGATTTTTAAAAATCTCTTTCCAAAGCACAAACCATAAATAAAAATGATAGTCATTGGCCAATAAGTGGGGAACATTCTTTTTCTGGGTTTGTATCTCTATCAAGCTCCATCTATTGCTATTCCTTGTGTACAATTCCCTAGGATGATACACAGTTTCCCCAGCCACTGGCTGACCTCTAACAAGACAAAGCCTTCCTTTAACTGGGTGCTATGGGGTCCAGTTAGTTTTCAGTCCTAAAGATCTGGAGGTAGAAAATAATGAAGGTTCCCAATTGTTATGGCTAGTGACAAGATGGAACAGGAAGTGCTTCCACAGATGGTATGAGGAAAAGAAATCCTTCCTACATCCTTGGAAGACTACAGAGGTCTGACACTCAGTTAGAATCCGTAAAAAAACCAAGGAAGCTGATCAACTCTCCCCTTGACTGCTGAGCTCTGCGCTCTGCCATTATTTCTCAGTAGAGCCCATTGGCCACTTTCTCATCCCCCAACCGCAGCACAAACATGTACAGCACTTTTCACTCCTGACTCGATAGTTTCCTCAGTCTGTTTCTCCCTGCCTCTCCTCTCAGCAGAGGTAGCCTGACCTCAATGTTATTTGATCCACTCTCCAGTGACTCTGAAGCCAGCCCTTCTCCCACATGTCTCAATTAGTCCCTAGGGTTGGTTCCTTACCAGGTAAGCTCTCCTTTGTTTCTCCCACTTCCAAATTTTCCTTTTCCATATTTGATACTTCATTTGTTAACTGATTATATCCTGCCTCAAATAACCTGTGCTTAAATTTCCCCTGTGTCTAGTCTCTGCTGAATCTCGCTCTCATCTTGCTTTGCATGTTCTTGATAGGATCTAGTGGAATATGGGAGTGCTGAAGGCATCCAAGCAGCAAATGCTCATGGCTCTGTAATATTGTTATTGATAATAATTTATGCTTCTAGATATTTTTAAAAATGTATGCTTACTTTTATTTTACGTCTGTGGGTATTTTGCTTAAATATATGTCTGTGTACCACATGCATGCAGTGCCCACAGAGGTCAGGGGAAAGCATTATATCCCCCCTGGAACTGGAGTTACAGAATGTTATTAGCGACCAGGCAAATGCTAGAAATAAAAGTTTGGTTCTCTGGAAGAGCAGCCAGTGCTCTTACCAGATAAAGCAGCTCCCCGGCCTCTGCTTCTACCTACCTTTACACTGTGGTTTTCCTGTTCTCAGCCATTGGTTTTGAGGAGATAATTTTGGCAGTGAGTGAGAATGTCTTTGATTTGCTTCAGTGTTTTTTTTTTTTTTTTTTAGCCTTTCATAAGCGAGAAGAACAGTGTGGGGAAAAAAAATCAAACTTGGGTATAACATAAAACGGCAGAAAGGAAAAAGACCTACTTTTGAAATTTTCAAATTTTACTCTTTGTGAGACGGATCAAGGAAAAAAGAAAGAAAGTAAACCAACAGCTCCTGCAGCCTTTAAATACCCTGACCTCAGCTTACCAATCGCACAGCAGCAGCACACAGCCTTCACCATCAGGACTCATCCCCTATTCTCCCGCACCCAAGCATCCTTTGCCGGACTCCTATCTCCAAAGGTCCGTTCTCATCTGAAATTTCAAGGTAGCCTGTTTCATAGGCACTGAAAAACTGCTCCAGAATCATCCTTTTATCCTTTTCCTCGTTAATTTAAGTCCTAGGGGAACTTGGCTCTGACCACATCTGAAGCCAGCTAAGCTTCTCTGTAGAATAGGGTTCTGCTAATTTAAAAGAAAAAAAAAAAAATCTCTGAGCTCCTAATCCTCTTTAGGGGCCCAGAGGGAGATCATACTGCTTAAGCATGACTCATGGGCTTGAACAACTCAGATGCTCAGAAGCCCATGAGAAGCTATCTGTGGTATCTAGGACTCGCTTTGCCCCACACCCCACTCACCCTTACACTTCTCGTGCTCCTCTCCACAGGAAGTATCAGAAATGGCGAAGTTGCCAGGAAGTTAGCCCTTCAAGTCAGTGGGCAGTTCCTAAGGATTTCTTGGACTTGTATGTGTGTTCTAGCTTCCTTCCTGTGGCTCTGACACAAGCTCTGGCCAAAAGCAACTTGAGGAGAAAAGGTGTTTTTTGCCTAGTATCCATATGGTACTGGGTTCAATTCTCACTATTGGAAAACACTTAGGCTCATACTTTTGGGGTTCTTTTCTACCCAAGTGAAGGAAGCATGGCTATGGTACCATTCCTGCCCGTGTTGACAGGCATATGAAGCTGGTAAGTAATGTTGGGGCAGGGGCAGGAAGCAGAGTTCAAGCTGGAATCAAGGCTCACCCATAACCAACCCACAAGACCCTCCAGTGACCCACTCAAAGTCCCAGCTCCTCAAAGTTCCAAAAAAGGTTCAAAGTGTTGAGGGAGAGGGATCACCAAGGACTAAGTGTTCAAATACATGTACTTGCTTAAAGGGGAAATTTCATACTCTCACTGTAAAAAAAATTATCTATCCTGGTACATTTCACTAAAATTTGTAGAAAAAGAAATCTGATCCTCATTCCCTGTATCCCTCATGGATGAACCAGGCTCTCCTCGCTGTCTGTTCCTTGAGCCCTATTCGCTCCTAAGGTTCTTTCCTTTCTTTGGAGCCTCCGCTTAGCTGAGCCAACTCTTCGGGCAGCCCCTCACTGGTACCCTTCCGTCCTTGACTCACACCTGCAAAACCGTCATCCAAACTTTGTTCTTCTACAAATGATGTCTTTCTGGTCTCCCGGTAGCTCTGCATAGAGCATATTCATGTCAACAATTCACACCAGCTCTTAGTTATGTGCACTGTTGCAGCAAGGAGATAGGTAAAAGACTGCCCTCCAGTTATGTACAGGTCATTTCCCCCCCAGGGATTAGGCTTATTCTGTTGGACTAAATGAGTGAGAAGAAGCCACTCTGCCTTCAATAAAGCCAGAGTGGTAACAGCAGAAGCTGCGTCAAGATGTAAGGAACAAATCATGGGTCAACTTAGTCCTTTTTCAGGTCAGTTATAAATATTTGTAGAATGCCTCCTACGTGCCGGGGCCCTGTGTTTCCTGCCGGCTTGAGCTGACTTCGCTGACTTAACTTTAGAACTCATAAAAAGCTTGGAAAGCAGAAGATAAAAACCTAAATGCTTGGACCTGAATCTCCAGATTGTCTGCACTAGGCAACAGATTCGCTCCTTTTAGACCTTTTCCAGCTGTGGGGGTGAATAGGGGCACTATCAAGCCTTGGAATCCACAATTAAATCCAACTGTGCTGTGGTTTGGCACCACCTGGTGGCAATTTTTCTGGCTCCCGTTTAAATATGCTCAAGGGACTCGAGGCTCCTGACTGGTTGGGACTCGCAGATAGGGGCAGCTATTCTTGTTTCTGTAATCAGTTTGACCCTAGGAGATTGAGCCTGTAGAGGACCACAGGGGACCCCTGAACTTGTTGTTGACCTTCATATTCCCTGTTTGCTGCCCATCTGGCTTTTGTCTCCTCAGCCCGGTGCTCCCAAACCTCTGTAATCACCTGAATCGGCGACAACACAACAGCAATAAGAAAAAGTGCTGTGGTGGGAGCTTGAAGCCAATAGCCAATTATATTAGCTTGCAGTAGAAAGGAGATTAATCAAACCACAGGAATAAAGTCATGTCAAAGATTCAGCGTCGTTAATGAATCAACATGATGACTATACCTTGTTAAGTATATTTACATTGATTTAATTGAGATCTCGCAAGCAAAGAGAGCACTGGCAGAAACAATCTGTGAAAACAATATTGTACTGAGCGATTTATTATTGGAAAGTGAGGAAAGGTTTGTTGAGTGGCACACACAATTTTATCAAGCACATGTGTGTAAAGGCATCACAGGAAGATGCCTTTGAAGAGAGACAGAGTCTGATAATTAGGCAACTACATGGAGAGGTAAAAGACTGTCTAATGAGACAGATGCGGGTAATAACAGATAAATAGCGTGTAACATCACCTAAAGTTGGCCATCCTCTAAGAATGGCACACAAATTTAGAAAAGTTCATGTTTCTGAATTGCAACTTCCTCATCTAAATATTTGGAATAATATCATCAATCTCAATGGTTGTTATGAAGTTTATATGAAAATAAGGGTCTTGGATCAGTACCTAATACATAATCGGTCCTTATTCACACAGCATATTACCAATTAAATGATTAGCAGGTGTTCATTATCTTTATTCTTAATATTAATTTACCTAGGAATGGTACTCATAATATTGATGTTACTATCACCAAAAGAGCTTGATTGTCTCTCTTCTGTTCCTATCTATTGTCATGTGAACCATATAAGAAGCAGAAAGCCAGAAAGGAGAATTCCATTCTGTTCCATCCAACTGATGATTTGATTGATGCCACTACAGAACTGGTGGTCACTATTCTGAGTTCCATCCTTACCTAAGTACTACACTAAAGCTTCATGGGTAAATAATGAGTAACGTTAGTGTATGTGCAACTCGAGGTGAGACCATCGAGATGTTTTGGGTTCTGATAAAGCTGTGTACTTGTATCTGGCTAAAGGCTGTATTGAACCCATTTCTGCTTCTTTAAAAATCATACAAGTCTTGTTCCTGATAGATTTAATTTTAAAAAGTCTTTCCGTTAAAACACTGACAATGGTATTTCTTGTTAGTGTGGTCCTGTGTGCACAAATCTCCCTCCTGTGTCCCTATAGATCTCACACCTTATTATTTCAGAAAGGGTCATAAATGCAAGAAAACAAGCTTTATGCTTTCTAGAGTCGCTGACCTCCCAGCATATCCTCAGAGCACTACATATAAAAGCTACATACAGTTCTAAGTCAGTTTTGGAACTGCACCAAGTCTTTTGGCTTAACGTCTACAAGGTATTTGAAGAGAAGGCACTGCTCACACAAAATGGAAACAACACTACTTTCTGATAATCATGGAGCCACACACCTTCAGTGCAAACTTAGATAAGGATGGGGTTCAGAGGGATTACCCATCATTTCTGCCATGGCACCCATCCACCAATCAATGGATGCCATTGGTATTAAAGATAGCACCTGTGGAACCCACCTATTCTAGGAGTTTCCTCAGTTTTCAGACTGTGGAGGTCAGACTCCATAGAGGAGGAGGAGGGCAGAACCAGAAGAGTACAGACATGGTTCAATATTACAAAATCAGACCAGCCTTGTTGGAGGAAGTGTGTCACTGGCGGGGTGGGGGGGAAGGTTTTAAGGTTTTAAGGTCTCCTATGCTCAAGTTATGCTCAGTGTGGCTCATGGTCTCCTTCTGCTGCCTGTATATTGAGATGTAGAACTCTCAGCTCCTTTTCTGGCACTGTGCCTGATTGGATGTGACCATGATTCCCACCAAGATGATAATGGACTAAAACTCTACAACTGTAAACCGGTCCCAGTAACTGCTTTCCTCTATAAGAGTTGCATTGGTCATGGTGTCTCTTCACAGCAATGAAACCCTAACTAAGACAATGGGGAAGAAAAGTGGCCTGGAAGAGGGGAGAAATAGATACATTTTAGCTTCTGAATAGCCCAGGTACACTCAATCAAGCTAGTGTTAGTGAAGGGTATTTTTATTGCCATTCAAAAGAGGAAAATATAAATCATAAAATATATTTCTAAAATTGATGCACAGTAACTATACATATGTATAGAATATAGTGAGCATTTCAATATACACATGCAACACATACTGAGTATATGGGACATCTGGGGCGTCAATCATGTTATTTCTTTGCAGTGGGAACATTTAAATCCCACTGTTGGGTAGCTGAAATAATTTGCTAATTGTTTCCAACGGTTACACAACTCTATGCTAGGGCTTAACTGGGAAGTGCCTGTTAAGCACTGTGCTCACTGGTTTGAGTACCTGGTTCCAGCTGCTAACGTTGTTCCCAGAGGTTACGGAACCTGAAAGACATTGAGCCTCACTGGTGGAGAAAGGCCACTGGGGTAAAGCTAGGCAGTCACACTCCCATTTCTTATCTACTCTTTCTGCTTCCTGAGCCAACAGGATGTGAAGAGCCGCTGTCCCACGTGTCACACACACACACACACACACACACACACACACACTCACACGCACACACATGTGCTATGAAGAGCCTCAGTGACACATGTGTGGACTGGCCAGCTCCTAGCTAAGGAGCCTCCCCTCTATGATGGATCGTATCTCCTGAAAACAGCAGTGAGAACGCATCAGCCCCACTTACATGAGTCTGTCACATCAAGGAGAGAGGGAACTGTTCTCCCATCACTCCTCAACATCCTCACTGGATCTGATAATTCCCATTCTATACTTTGTAGATATAGATAGACACCTGGTAATTAATTCTATATATGTAGATTATATATAACTATCTCTCTATGTATCCATATCTAATGTCTATTATATATAATAGGTATACTAATTAATTAGTTAATTATATGTAAATTCTACATATGTAATTCCATATATATGTAATATAATTATATAAAATATTAGATAAAATATTAGAGATATATATTATTCTATTTAGATTATATATACCAACATATATGTATATTTGTATAATCACTAGAAATTTAGACTATATATATACAAATATACACTTATATATCACTAGAAATCTAGATCCTATTCTTATATTATGAATAACATTCTTATGATAATATTCTCATAATAATATTCATATGTTATATATAAATATATATACTGATAATTGGTGATGAGGAGACATCTAAGGCCACTGTTCCTTCCTTGCTACTGATCCAAAATGCAAATTTTTCAATTCACATATAAATTTAAGAGTCTAGATTTCTAGTGATTTCTTTTAAAATATCAGTGTGTGATGAGCCAGGGAAATACATAGAACCAGAATATAAATAAAGGAAGAGCTCTGACTCGGTGAACAAAATTATAAGCTACCTCGTACATTGTTGGTATTTATAGTGAGCTAATTTATTTAGGAAAAAATATGGTTCTCAGGAAGTTCTTCAAATATAATTCACTCAATTATAAGAAGTTTTATGGGTGTATCGGTGAGAACTACAGATAGTTCAAGGTTTTCAAATATCGGAAGGTTTTTCTTTTTAGCAGGAAAATATTTTTATGGCTATACAAAAAGAAAAGAAAAAGAAAAAGAAAAAAAAATAACACAGAAGAGTTTGTTCCAAAACAGGAAGCTCACAATAGTCTAGTGCTACTGAAATCTCTCAAAAATCACAATTGTTCTTTCAAACAAAGCACTTCCTGTTGCGGGGGTGAAGGGAAACACACTCAGGCTCCATCCATTGCTTCGTTACTGTCATGTAATGATGCACATATGTTGTCACATCCTCTTGAGTTACCGACCTGTGAAATCACTCTTAACCCTAAGATTTTAAGCCCACCTAAACATGTTATTATCAGCTTAAGGCTTTGGTCTGATGAGGACCACCGGGCTCTAGCCAAAGGACGACAGGGCAGAGCACTATTCTGGCATAAAGCATGCTCTCCCTGCCCCTTTCCTCTCCCCGCCCCTTTCCTTGCTCAGAGATCCTCACCTCAACTTCTTTCTCCTCTCTCTCCCTGCCTGGCAAAACATGAACTCATCATTCGGTCTCTTCAGGAAGCTTATGCCCAGTTGGTCACTTCTCTCCTTTGTCTATGTACATTCTTCCCTTCCTAGCATTAGAATGGCTATGGGTCTGTGTGGTCCATCTCCTGGGGAAGAGGAAGGCAGCAACTGCAGAACCCGGTTCCTTTATGGATACTGTGGTACTACTGAATGAAGTAGCTCTAATGTCTGTCCTCCTCTTGAGTGACAACTGAGAATGGGGAGGCCTTAGCAGGCCCTTCTGGTGTCTTAGTGATCATATTCACACACGCTAAAACAACAGAGACTACATTTGCCACCACTGGGGTGGGCTTTCTTTAGCCTCTGGACAGATTCAGTTCCCAATTTTAATGCTTTAGAGTAGCTTGGAGAGATGGCTGAGGAATGAAGAGTTCAAATTGTTTGTCTTCCTACCTTCTCCATGGACTGAACAAAAGAGAAGTCATTGCAGTTAGACTTACAAAATAAACGGATCATAGTTTCCATCTTGATCTGATTCCCAGTGGGGTTCAGGCCATGGTCAGTTAAGCTCTCTATCCCCAGCAAGGTCATCCAGTGGCCGGCCTTGGTCTGTGGCACAGTCTCCAAATAGCATGCCCCGATGAGTTGAGAATTATTGGTTGCTGAGCAAGGCAGGCGCTGTGTCACCAGACACTCAGTGAGTGATGGAAACAGGGACAGTGTGGCTGGCAGAGCTTACACGGCAACGCAAAGTCTATCGGGTTATGGTCAAAGAATTAGACTGCCCTAAGCCCTTCATTTTGCAGATGGAAACTCAGATACTTTGAGAGAAGAAGGGTGTTTGTGTGGGAGTAGAGATGAGAAAACTAAGTCCCAGCTACTCCTCCCTACCACAAATAAAGTTGGAAGATATTAATAGTTTTAAACCTAATTTCAGTGTTTGTCAGCATATGCATATCAACATGTCTTCCTTTAGAGAAGATGCAAACATTAAGAACAGGCAGAGGAAAGGGCTCCATGGTCACAGATAACCCTGGGCATTTGAGTTTCTTTACTGAGCTCTAGATACTAGAAATATAATTGCCCCCTCTTTCAACTCATCCCTGATAAATAGAGTATTTTTGTCTGGAACTGCTTTTCTGTTGTTTCTTACAGCTGTTTACAAGACTTTGATATGTAAATTCTCTTGGGAAGAGAGGGTTGTGTTCCTGATACCTGTAGTATACTCAAAGGTATATCTACAAGTATACCCAGAGGGTATATTTCAAACTCTAGAGTCTTAGGTATTAGAATCCAATCCTTTATGTACCTGGCAATACCAACCTCTTCGGTCCTACCTAGAACCTGGTAAGCATATCTTCATAGAGCATCTTCTTGATCCTAACCACTGATCCTCCTAGTTAGATTTCTTTCTTTCTGACGACCATTTCTCCCTCTCAGGGTGATGGAGACATTTGGCTTTCCACGTGCAGAGTAGTAAGTTTGGGGGAAGTAGTTCTCTAGCCCATCATCCCCAGCTCACTTGTTAGCCTGGTGTAAGCTCTTTATCCTTTTGAAGCTATGGAGGATGCAGCGTGTTCCCGTGAGACCCATGTTTATGCCTGAGAGAGAAACTAAGTCTCTGTCTCAGAATCCCCTTTTACTAAATCAGTGGGCTACACCATCCTCTGATGCCCAGAGCTCGGCCTGAAACAATGGTAGACGGGCTTGGACCATTTCTTATGGACTCAGTATGTCAACTCAAAGCACAGCTCCTCCAGTTGTTCCTTCCTGTCCACCAAGCGTGACTATCTCTTTGGTGTCACTGCATGTTCATCACCTCTGAAACCTCCAGAAGCCTGTAGTCCTCATGCCCCCTGCTCTTACCATGGCGGCCTGAGCTACCAGCACCCTTCCCTGTATCATTGCTCTCGCCAGTCTCTCTGCTTCCTAGTTCTCTAGAGTCAATATATACCCAG
Organism: Mus minutoides; assembly: GCA_902729485.2. NCBI lineage: Eukaryota > Metazoa > Chordata > Mammalia > Rodentia > Muridae > Mus > Mus minutoides. The sequence goes on along the minus strand of LR751448.1, from coordinate 93,903 downwards.
GAGCCAGCAGTAGCCATTTATAAGCAAGTTATATGACATGAAGTCACCCCTTGCCCTACAAAGTGCCCCCTGATTCCTCCTTCACTGTTAGTAACACATAAAGCTCTGACATGATCCCATGTTGTGGATTTCATCGGGAGTGACCCCAACAAGCCTGTGCTTCTATTCCTCGTTCATCATTTCACGGGATTATTTTCAAGGACAGGAGTGTGAGCCTGGCTAGTGAGAGCCGGTCACTATAAATGGGGTCATGGTGGTTACGTCCATCACTTGGCTCTGATCTGCTTTCTTTGCCTCTTGGACTGCTGCTGTGGGAGAAATCTTCAAGACACACTTCCCTGGCAGAAACTCATCACGATGTGACTAAGACTCTCTTGAGGGCAGGATCCAAACCAAGTCTCTCTTTCCCTGTTGTTCCCACTGGGTCTCTGTTATAGCAATGTTAAAATACCTAACACAGCCTGGGCAGCTCTGTGCGTTCTCTCTGCAGCTTAAGCCTCTCCCACTTCAGGCCTGTTCAGATCTCTGTTCTGGGAATCTAGGTGCCTGTACGGCTTTCCCTACACAGCTTCAGATCTGATCAGTTGCCACACAAACCTTTGTTCTTTCATGATTATATAGAATCACTACACTTCTCTCTATAAATTTTCTGGAATCTGCCTGTCTCCTCTCTCTTTTTTATAATTTTGCCCTCCACCCTCCCATGGAGTTTGTCTTCATCTGGTAACTATTTGTTTATCTACCTATATACTTACTGTTAGTTCTATCTGTCAGAACGTGAATCCATGAGAAAACCTTGCTCTGGAAGCTTCTGTATATCCAGTGTCTATTCCATTATAGATCCATTATAGATTCCTAGTGAATGCTTGTAGCATGAGCGAAGGAAGGAACATTGAATTAGGACTTTATAAATATTGACTCTTGGTATGCAAAGTAAATCTGGAAGTAGAATCTGATTTCACCAGAATTTGCATTGGGCTACAAGACAATCTTCTTTGCTTATCCACATTTGGAAGTCTACTTTGCAACCAAAAGGAGAGAGANATTATAGATTCCTAGTGAATGCTTGTAGCATGAGCGAAGGAAGGAACATTGAATTAGGACTTTATAAATATTGACTCTTGGTATGCAAAGTAAATCTGGAAGTAGAATCTGATTTCACCAGAATTTGCATTGGGCTACAAGACAATCTTCTTTGCTTATCCACATTTGGAAGTCTACTTTGCAACCAAAAGGAGAGAGACGATTTCTTTTTATGGGTTGTACCTACCCTCACCCAGGGTTGAAGCATAACTATCTCAAAGAATAGAAGATTCTGGAACAACAAGGGGAAAACAGGAAGAAAAGTCTTCTTGGTATAAAAATCCTCAGACTGCTCCTTCTAACTGAGACTATTGTGATTTCAACAACTTTGGTCTCAATTCTAGACACAGCTTTCATTCTCTGGTTTGCCTCAAGTCCTTTAAATATTGATGGGGAAGTGGCTTGGCTTTTAAGTTAAGGTTATGCAAGCTAGCAAATCTGCTGACATTTTTCTCTGAGAACGCAGAGGGGGAGCTGAGTGTGGAAGTACCTGGTAAAGGCATGTGCACCGGAGAAGAGACTGTTAATTTTGCTTTCAGAAGTTGAGGAGCAGGCCTTTACTGTCAAGTCAGAGTGCTTCCCTGGGAACAGTAGAGAAAGTGAATAGCGCGAGCTGCATCAAGCAGTCAATAGAATGCCTTTTGGATTTTGAAAATGAACTAGTGGTTTGTTTTGTCCTCTAGCATGCTTTATTTAGGCTAGAATTAACAAAGTTTCTATATGAACACTAATTACAGTTTCCTTTGGAAATGGAGGTTTGTTAAGGAAAAAAAAGAAAGTTCTGCCAAGGTCTGGTGCAAATGGCCTAAATATCCAGTTAGTCAGGGGGGTGAGGCAGGAGGATTACAAGGTCATGGCCTGCCTGAGCCTACAGAATGAGTTCAAGTCCAACACAGGCAACTCAGTAAGACCCTGTCGCAAAATAGTTCAGTAGTAGAGTATGTGTCTAGCATATGTCAACCATATGTTCAGCCCTCAGTAATATACAAACACATACACACACACACACACACACACACACACACACACACACACATACACACACACCAAACTTTAGGAATATGGCAACAAATATTACTGTATGTTCTTTTAGTTACAATGTAGCATTGTTTAATAAACCTGCTTAAGATTTATTTAATTTTACAGATAGATCCTTAATTTCAGGTATACAATATTATTTTATTGCTTGATATTGATTTAGGGTCAAGACTCTGGTAAAGTTAGATGTTAATGTAGAGATGATTGATGGATGGATTGCCAGTTATTTTTGTAGAGAGAAACAAACGACTTGTAGGTAGCATTTCATTTCCCTCTAGGATATTAATCAAATTTGTTACTCACTTAATCTTATTTCAGTATTCTTCTATCCACTATATAACAACATCTACTTCTAATTTTCCTTGAACAAGCCTTATTGTCTTTCCGATTTTTTATTCATGAGACAATTTTTAGGGTGTGTTCTCTGCATATTTGTAAACCAGTCCTGTTTTTAACCATTAGAGCATTGCAGTTGGAGGAGCTCCTCTTCCTAAATGGCAAACAGAGGAAAAATGACCAGCAGCTTCTCCCTGCCAGCTTGACACTGTCCCCTTTCTTAATTTTGACATTGTTACTGTTTCCTCATTCCCATGCACTCATATCAGGGTCACCAGGACAGTTCATTCAAACAGATGACAAAGCCCTACTGTAGTGGTTTGACTATGCAAGGCCAAGGGAGTGAGATTCTTAGGAGGTATGGCCTTGTTGGAGTAGGTGTGTCACTGTGGCCTTGGGTTTTAAGATCCTCATCCTACCTGCCTGGAAGTCAGTCTTCTAAGGACCATAAAATGAAGATGTAGAACTCTCAAGTTCTTCTGTATCATGTCTGCCTGGACTTGAACTTGGCCATGTTTCCACCTTGATGATAATGGACTGAACCTCTGAACATGAAAGCCAGCCCCAGTTAAATGTTGTCCTTTATAAGAGTTGCCTTGGTCATGGTATCTGTTCTCACCAGTTAAAAACCTTAGACACCTACCCTCAGCCTCTGCCTCAGATCTATTTGAGACTCGATTTGCATTTCAAGGGCTTTTAGGGTGAGCACTCCCCCTAGAGAGTCACCACTGACTTCTGTTCAGTGTTGATCCATGAGATTATTTCTACTGTAACAATATGGCAAATTGAAAAGACGTAGGGAGTGGGTTAACAAAAGAAACATAGATTGTAAAATTTCCCATATCAGACAGGATGGCTGGGATGCTTCCTATACTAAATAAGCAACCACTAGTATAAAATGCCAAAGCATGAGGGGCACCTAGATAAGACTGAGTAGAAGCTACACGTGGGCAATTGGTAAAAGAGTAAAGATTTTTAAGAGAATAAGCTAAAAGAAAAAGAAATAAACCTAGGTGGGATTTTTCTCAGGAAGATAGGAGAGTGGTAGACCAACTTCTGCTTAGCTGCAACCCCACTGCTCACACAAGATGGCATAAACAGAAGCTGCCAGGGAGGTGCTGTCCCCTGCTGGACACAGGTGCTGCAAGAACACTTTGATGGTTTGAATAAGAGTGGCTCCTATGGACTCATATATTTGGACGATTAGTCACAATGGAGTGAAACTCTTGGAAAGGATTAGAAGAATTAAAAGGTGTGGCCTTGTAGGAGTAAGTGTGTTTCTGGGAATGGATTTTGAGATTTAAAAAAAAAAAAAAAAAAACCCACACCAGGCCTACCCTCCTCTCCCCTACCTGTGGATCAGGATATAGCTCTTGACTACTTCTTCAGTTCTATGCCTGCCATGCCTCACACCATGCTCCCTGCCATGACGATAATGGGCAAAGCTTCTGAAACTGTAAGCAAGCCCCCAATGAAAGGCTTTCTTTTATAAGCATTTCTTCCGTCATGATGTCTCTTCACAGCAACAAAAGAGTGACTATGACAAACAGTGAGATGACGAAAGACAATGACTGTGGAGGCCTGACCAGGGACCCTAAAGTTAGAGGCAGGGTGGGGCATGAAGCCACACTTAAGCCAGCAGCCTCCCCCAACTGGCGGACTGCTGAAACTACTACATGACCCAGCAGTGTAACTCAAAATGAGAGCATTCCAGATGGCCAGTGACAGGTGAATGAGCAAGGAGAGTGTGATACAGATATACAATGGAACTTTATACAGTGTGAAAGAAAAATAAAACCAGGACATACGTGGAAAAATGGATGAAACTAGAAATCACTGAGTAGAGCAAACAAGACACAGAAAGATGAATACTATTTTCTCTCATATGTGGATTCTAGATTTTAATTTATATGTGTGTGCGGGTGGGATAAAGTGAGGATTTTTAGAAAGAGATTTATTTTATGTGTATTAGTGTCTGCTAGCATGTGTGTATCTGCATTGCATGCTTGCTAATACCAGAAGAGGACACTGGATCCCCTGGAAGTGGAGTTAATGATTGTGGTAAGCCTCCTTCTGGGTCCTCGGAACCCAAACTTGGGTCCTGTGCAAAAGCATCCAGGGCTCATAACCACTGAGCTATCTCTCCAACCCTAGAGAAGAAAAGATTTTTAAGGCAAGGAGAAAGAAAAGATAGGAGACGGTAATGGAACGTGTCTTAGGGTTTTACCGCTGTGAACATTCACCATGACCAAGGTAACTCTTCTAAAGGACAATGTTTAACTGGGGCTAGCTTACAGGTTCAGAGGTTCAGTCCATTTTCATCATGGTGGGAGCATGGCACCGTCCAGGTAGATATGGGGCTGGAAGAACTGAGAGTTTCACCTCTTGTTCCAAAGTCAGCTAGAAGAAGACTGACTTCCAGGTAACTAGGATAAGGGTCTCAAAGCCCACCCCTCACCTCCATGACACACTTCCTTCAAGAAGGCCACACCTACTCCAAAGAGGCCACACCTCTAAATAGTACCACTCCTTGGGACAAGCATATGCAGAGCATCATATAAGGCATGTGGCATGAAAGTTGTAAGGGTGCCTAGGGGAGGAAAGTGATGAGCAAGGGTGGGGCAGAGATAGGAGAGCAGAAGAAGAGAGAACCAAGGTGTGCACAGGAAATGCCTCAATGAGACCCACTACTCTACAAGCAAAAGCCCATTAGTTTAAAAAAGAACTAAATAAATAAATAAATAAATAAATAAAAGCCCAGCTCACTGGCTGTAATATTCTCTTTTCTCTACATTTTCAGCTAGTCAGAAGGAAGAAAGTCCCTTCCGTCATCAGCTCTCAGATGAGCCTGCCAGATACCTACGGACTCTTCACAACACATCTCTATGGGGCAGTACAATTGCTATATCCACCATCATAGGCCAGCAATGAGACCTTGGAAAAGCCACCTCACTTCTATGAATTCTGCCCCTCCCTATAAACGAATCATACACATATATTAAAACCTTAATCTTTTAAAGGATTAATTTAAAAAAAAGAGTTCATAGGAAGGACAAAAAGAATGAGCTGGCATTATGAAGATTTGAACACAGAGAAAGATGTTTGGTGACATTCGGTGTGCTCATCTCTACCAACTTCTTACAGTGTCGTTGAATTGTTGACGCAGCGAAGCACAGCCCATTCCAGAAAAAAAAAAGAAGCACATTGCAGTACCGATACCATTCCCCACTAATTGCTGTGCTAAGAAGTCATCGCTGCCTATCAGCACCTGAGCAGGTGATTTAAATGGATGTCAGGTTCGGAGCTATTGTATTTCCATTCCATTGTTGTGGGCCGGGTAGAGTCAATGAGGGAGAACAGGGCAGCAGCTTGGGTTACAATGGAGAAGAGGAGGAAACGGGAATAAACTGCACCTATTCTCGATGCAGAAAATGCTGCATGATTCTAAACAGCATGAAAGGAAATACACATAATTATAGTCTGCATATAACTTTGGAACAAATGGGAAAGGAAGGGCAGCTATGGGGGGGGGGGGTNATTATAGATTCCTAGTGAATGCTTGTAGCATGAGCGAAGGAAGGAACATTGAATTAGGACTTTATAAATATTGACTCTTGGTATGCAAAGTAAATCTGGAAGTAGAATCTGATTTCACCAGAATTTGCATTGGGCTACAAGACAATCTTCTTTGCTTATCCACATTTGGAAGTCTACTTTGCAACCAAAAGGAGAGAGATGATTTCTTTTTATGGGTTGTACCTACCCTCACCCAGGGTTGAAGCATAACTATCTCAAAGAATAGAAGATTCTGGAACAACAAGGGGAAAACAGGAAGAAAAGTCTTCTTGGTATAAAAATCCTCAGACTGCTCCTTCTGAGACTATTGTGATTTCCACAACTTTGGTCTCAATTCTAGACACAGCTTTCATTCTCTGGTTTGCCTCAAGTCCTTTAAATATTGATGGGGAAGTGGCTTGGCTTTTAAGTTAAGGTTATGCAAGCTAGCAAATCTGCTGACATTTTTCTCTGAGAACGCAGAGGGGGAGCTGAGTGTGGAAGTACCTGGTAAAGGCATGTGCACCGGAGAAGAGACTGTTAATTTTGCTTTCAGAAGTTGAGGAGCAGGCCTTTACTGTCAAGTCAGAGTGCTTCCCTGGGAACAGTAGAGAAAGTGAATAGCGCGAGCTGCATCAAGCAGTCAATAGAATGCCTTTTGGATTTTGAAAATGAACTAGTGGTTTGTTTTGTCCTCTAGCATGCTTTATTTAGGCTAGAATTAACAAAGTTTCTATATGAACACTAATTACAGTTTCCTTTGGAAATGGAGGTTTGTTAAGGAAAAAAAAGAAAGTTCTGCCAAGGTCTGGTGTAAATGGCCTAAATATCCAGTTAGTCAGGGGGGTGAGGCAGGAGGATTACAAGGTCATGGCCTGCCTGAGCCTACAGAATGAGTTCAAGTCCAACACAGGCAACTCAGTAAGACCCTGTCTCAAAATAGTTCAGTAGTAGAGTATGTGTCTAGCATATGTCAACCATATGTTCAGCCCTCAGTAATATACAAACACATACACACACACACACACACACACACACACACACACACACATACACACACACCAAACTTTAGGAATATGGCAACAAATATTACTGTATGTTCTTTTAGTTACAATGTAGCATTGTTTAATAAACCTGCTTAAGATTTATTTAATTTTACAGATAGATCCTTAATTTCAGGTATACAATATTATTTTATTGCTTGATATTGATTTAGGGTCAAGACTCTGGTAAAGTTAGATGTTAATGTAGAGATGATTGATGGATGGATTGCCAGTTATTTTTGTAGAGAGAAACAAACGACTTGTAGGTAGCATTTCATTTCCCTCTAGGATATTAATCAAATTTGTTACTCACTTAATCTTATTTCAGTATTCTTCTATCCACTATATAACAACATCTACTTCTAATTTTCCTTGAACAAGCCTTATTGTCTTTCCGATTTCTTATTCATGAGACAATTTTTAGGGTGTGTTCTCTGCATATTTGTAAACCAGTCCTGTTTTTAACCATTAGAGCATTGCAGTTGGAGGAGCTCCTCTTCCTAAATGGCAAACAGAGGAAGAATGACCAGCAGCTTCTCCCTGCCAGCTTGACACTGTCCCCTTTCTTAATTTTGACATTGTTACTGTTTCCTCATTCCCATGCACTCATATCAGGGTCACCAGGACAGTTCATTCAAACAGATGACAAAGCCCTACTGTAGTGGTTTGACTATGCAAGGCCAAGGGAGTGAGATTCTTAGGAGGTATGGCCTTGTTGGAGTAGGTGTGTCACTGTGGCCTTGGGTTTTAAGATCCTCATCCTACCTGCCTGGAAGTCAGTCTTCTAAGGACCATAAAATGAAGATGTAGAACTCTCAAGTTCTCCTGTATCATGTCTGCCTGGACTTGAACTTGGCCATGTTTCCACCTTGATGATAATGGACTGAACCTCTGAACATGAAAGCCAGCCCCAGTTAAATGTTGTCCTTTATAAGAGTTGCCTTGGTCATGGTATCTGTTCTCACCAGTTAAAAACCTTAGACACCTACCCTCAGCCTCTGCCTCAGATCTATTTGAGACTCGTGAATTTGCATTTCAAGGGCTTTTAGGGTGAGCACTCCCCCTAGAGAGTCACCACTGACTTCTGTTCAGTGTTGATCCATGAGATTATTTCTACTGTAACAATATGGCAAATTGAAAAGACGTAGGGAGTGGGTTAACAAAAGAAACATAGATTGTAAAATTTCCCATATCAGACAGGATGGCTGGGATGCTTCCTATACTAAATAAGCAACCACTAGTATAAAATGCCAAAGCATGAGGGGCACCTAGATAAGACTGAGTAGAAGCTACACGTGGGCAATTGGTAAAAGAGTAAAGATTTTTAAGAGAATAAGCTAAAAGAAAAAGAAATAAACCTAGGTGGGATTTTTCTCAGGAAGATAGGAGAGTGGTAGACCAACTTCTGCTTAGCTGCAACCCCACTGCTCACACAAGATGGCATAAACAGAAGCTGCCAGGGAGTTGCTGTCCCCTGCTGGACACAGGTGCTGCAAGAACACTTTGATGGTTTGAATAAGAGTGGCTCCTATAGACTCATATATTTGGACGATTAGTCACAATGGAGTGAAACACTTGGAAAGGATTAGAAGAATTAAGAGGTGTGGCCTTGTAGGAGGAAGTGTGTTTCTGGGAATGGATTTTGAGATTTAAAAAAAAAAAAAAAAAAAAAAAAACCACACCAGGCCTACCCTCCTCTCCCCTACCTGTGGATCAGGATATAGCTCTTGACTACTTCTTCAGTTCTATGCCTGCCATGCCTCACACCATGCTCCCTGCCATGATGATAATGGGCAAAGCTTCTGAAACTGTAAGCAAGCCCCCAATGAAAGGCTTTCTTTTATAAGCATTTCTTCCGTCATGATGTCTCTTCACAGCAACAAAAGAGTGACTATGACAAACAGTGAGATGACGAAAGACAATGACTGTGGAGGCCTGACCAGGGACCCTAAAGTTAGAGGCAGGGTGGGGCATGAAGCCACACTTAAGCCAGCAGCCTCCCCCTACTGGCGGACTGCTGAAACTACTACATGACCCAGCAGTGTAACTCAAAATGAGAGCATTCCAGATGGCCAGTGACAGGTGAAAGAGCAAGGAGAGTGTGATACAGATATACAATGGAACTTTATACAGTGTGAAAGAAAAATAAAACCAGGACATACATGGAAAAATGGATGAAACTAGAAATCACTGAGTAGAGCAAACAAGACACAGAAAGATGAATACTATTTTCTCTCATATGTGGATTCTAGATTTTAATTTATATGTGTGTGCGGGTGGGATAAAGTGAGGATTTTTAGAAAGAGATTTATTTTATGTGTATTAGTGTCTGCTAGCATGTGTGTATCTGCATTGCATACTTGCTAATACCAGAAGAGGACACTGGATCCCCTGGAAGTGGAGTTAATGGTAAGCCTCCTTCTGGGTCCTCGGAACCCAAACTTGGGTCCTGTGCAAAAGCATCCAGGGCTCATAACCACTGAGCTATCTCTCCAACCCTAGAGAAGAAAAGATTTTTAAGGCAAGGAGAAAGAAAAGATAGGAGACGGTAATGGAACGTGTCTTAGGGTTTTACCGCTGTGAACATTCACCATGACCAAGGTAACTCTTCTAAAGGACAATGTTTAACTGGGGCTGGCTTACAGGTTCAGAGGTTCAGTCCATTTTCATCATGGTGGGAGCATGGCACCGTCCAGGTAGATATGGGGCTGGAAGAGCTGAGAGTTTCACCTCTTGTTCCAAAGTCAGCTAGAAGACTGACTTCCAGGTAGCTAGGATAAGGGTCTCAAAGCCCACCCCTCACCTCCATGACACACTTCCTTCAAGAAGGCCACACCTACTCCAAAGAGGCCACACCTCTAAATAGTACCACTCCTTGGGACAAGCATATGCAGAGCATCATATAAGGCATGCGGCATGAAAGCAGGGCAGAGATAGGAGAGCAGAAGAAGAGAATACCAAGGTGTGCACAGGAAATGCCTCAATGAGACCCACTACTCTACAAGCAAAAGCCCATTAGTTTAAAAAAGGACTAAATAAATAAATAAATAAAAGCCCAGCTCACTGGCTGTAATATTCTCTTTTCTCTACATTTTCAGCTAGTCAGAAGGAAGAAAGTCCCTTCTGTCATCAGCTCTCAGATGAGCCTGCCAGATACCTACTGACTCTTCACAACACATCTCTATGGGGCAGTACAATTGCTATATCCACCATCATAGGCCAGCAATGAGACCTTGGAAAAGCCACCTCACTTCTATGAATTCTGCCCCTCCCTATAAACGAATCATACACATATATTAAAACCTTAATCTTTTAAAGGATTAATTTAAAAAAAAAGAGTTCATAGGAAGGACGAAAAGAATGAGCTGGCATTATGAAGATTTGAACACAGAGAAAGATGTTTGGTGACATTCGGTGTGCTCATCTCTACCAACTTCTTACAGTGTCATTGAATTGTTGACACAGCGAAGCACAGCCCATTCCAGAAAAAAAAAAAAAAAAAAAAAAAAGCACATTGCAGTACCGATACCATTCCCCACTAATTGCTGTGCTAAGAAGTCATCGCTGCCTATCAGCACCTGAGCAGGTGATTTAAATGGATGTCAGGTTCGGAGCTATTGTATTTCCATTCCATTGTTGTGGGCCCGGTAGAGTCAATGAGGGAGAACAGGGCAGCAGCTTGGGTTACAATGGAGAAGAGGAGGAAACGGGAATAAACTACACCTATTCTCGATGCAGAAAATGCTGCATGATTCTAAACAGCATGAAAGGAAATACACATAATTATAGTCTGCATATAACTTTGGAACAAATGGGAAAGGAAGGGCAGCTATGGGGGGGGGGGGTTGGGAGAGAGTGAGAAGAGAAATCCGAGAAACTGGTCTTTCTGCATTCCAGGCACAGGAAGATTTCCTCCTGGAACATCTTGCTGGCTGGACTTGCCAGTTAAATATATGACAAAGCAGAAAACAAATGCTCTGATAAAGCCCTGAATTCATCCTCAGATGCTCAGAGGCAACTAACTGGCTTTTGGATGCAGACCTCGCTGGGAGAGTCGAGATGCCTGGAGGAGCTACATTTCTTCCCTGGCATAAATACATGTTTGTAAATGGTGAAGTGGGCAATAAGGGTTGAGCTTGGGACAGAGATATTCCAAATGCAGACACTTTGTTCCCTAATGGAGGAAGGCAGCAGCCTCAAGTTGTGCTGGATCGACCATCCACAACGTCCCTGGTAGAAATGCTGTAGTACTCTTGCGATTTGTAATCAAACATCAGCTTTCCCCGGCAATGCCTTTATCATTCTCGCAGGATTACAGATGTGCTACGGACTGCATTCTATTATGGAAATCTACCCACAACAGTAGGAAGGGCTGACATCCTGGGTACCTACCCTATTACTGAGTCATGACAAGAGCAAGAACAACAACAACGAAAAACCCTGAAATTTCTATGCACTGTTGAAAGAGAATATTTTATACTGTGTGGGAGCTAGAGCCTGGCTTATTCACCCTCTGCTGCAGCCAGCCTTTTTTTTTTTTTTTTTTTTCCTTCTAGCTGCTGTTTCATCCCTTCACAATTTTTTCAAAGCCCAGATGCCGATCAGGGGAGTCTTGAGGAGAGCAGAAGGTTGGCAAATTTCTGAGAACAGCCAGGTTAACACCCTAAAGCATGTAGCCAGCCATAGGTAGGTGTTGCATGATGTTAAACAGGTAACAGTGAGTATCATGGCAGGTAAATTTACCAACTGCGTTCCAAATCCAAGAAGTAGAATGAATGACCATTATATTTCCTCTAATTCTAAACCAGTTAAAGAACTTTAGCTTGGGCATCTTAAGGGCCTGAATTTGAGCATTAGCTGTGTGACCAGGGATAAGGTCTCAGAACCTCACTTTTTTACCTGCATATATTGGCTATATTTCTTATATACTCCTTATGTTACCTGTTAAAGTGGTACCTACCTCCAGGCAGTTATGCTGGCCAGATTAAATAACCATGAGGCGTACTGTGTGGAGCTTGGCATGTGCAAATAAGAAAAACAACTAAGATCTCCCTTGCCCCTTTTGGATCTCCAGTCATCAGTTTCTAGTGTTAGCAGAAGGATGAAAGCCATTTTTATGATTTATTCATTAACTCAATTCACAGCCAGGCATAGTTGAGCCCCGAGGATTGGCACTGCTTCCCTACAGAGGGAGAAACAAACAAAGCAACAGAAATTATATAACTAAGAGTAAGCACTGTGGTGGTTGGAGTGAGATGTCTCCTACAATACTTGATCCCCAGGTGCTGCCTGTTTGGGGAGGACTAGGAGGTGTGTCCCTGCTGGAAGAAGTATGTCCCTGGGGATAGGTTTCATGGTTTCAAAAGATCTTGACACCTTGAATTAGCTCTCTCTATCTCGTACCTCCACTGCGTGCTTTCATGGACTCCAACCCTCTAGAACTGTAAGCCCAGAATAAATGATTTTTCTATAAGTTGTTTTGGTCAAGGTGTCTTAACACAGCAATAGAAAAGTAACTAATACAGAACTCGGGTCCAGAGAGTAGGCTGTTTCTGTGAAGAATTTGAGCATGTTGTTTTTTAGAGGAATATGGAAGACTGGGAGGTGTTGTAGTAGAAACGAAGTTGGATGTTTTAGCAGAGCTCAATAGATTACGAGGGACTTGGGCAACAATCTATGTGGATCATGGAAGTTCAGTTCAAGAAGTTTCAGGGGAGACCCTATTCTATGTCATGTATTATCAAAGGATGTGTCTGCTTTCTGTCTTTGTCCTAAGAATTTGCCTGACCTTGATGCTAAATTAAAAAGTAGTTGACTAAATTTTGTTGGAGGAGATTCCAAGAGAGCCTAATATTAACTCTGCTGTATAGTATAGTTAGTTATTAATATTCACTCTTATGAAGGTCTAAGATAAAAAGAAGAATTTTGGCAGAAAGAATAGAAAGTAGAGTGTGAAGAGAATAATGACTCAAATAAATTTATTTTTGGAGCTAAGGCTTGTAATGAATAGACTAACAAGAGGCCTGGTTCACATTGAAGCAATGGAAGGAGTAGCTTCACGGCAGGACCCTCACCCAGCTGAGCTTCTGATTTGTGAAATGAGAAGAGGCCGAAGTCATTTTCTACACCTACAAAGGAACAACAGATAAGAACTTCTGGAAATGTGATCAAGAGGGCCAGGGCTCACCCAGGCTGTCAGCTGAATCATCAGTGCTGTCCAGCGCTAGCTTTAGACTCATTGAGGATACACACACGTAATAAGGTTGTGGAATCTTCCTCTGCAGTCCCAGAGAACCTCGGAGTTCAGGGTCATGGCAAAGGAATCCAGGCATGGAGGCCCTACGGGGTCATTGTGTGTAGCTGTGAATGTGAAGCTTGATTTGCATTGGATGGTAGAGGTGCCAGAGCCAGGAGAAATAGACCAAGCAGAGCTGCAAATAAGGAGTGGCACCTGCCCAGAAAAGCAAAAGTATGAAGATGAATTGTTACCAGAGATGGGGGAGGGAGATTTGGAGTAGAGCAGTACCCTGAGATACCGCAGTGAAATACACATGGAGGAAGTCTACTGAACTCATAGACTGTGCTGCGCTGCATTAAACCAAAGCCTTAGTGTATACCATGGCCTTCAGTGAGGTGCTGTGTGTGGCACAGGCTCATTAACTTTCACAGACATGCCATTCTGGTAGGGAACGTTGACGGTAGTGGAACAAACAAACAAAAAGCTAAGGTAGGATTAAAAAGGACACACGGTGCAGGAGAGAATGAGGCTATCTAGGATGAAATTATCAGTTAAATGCCCTGTGAGCAGAAGAGACCAATTATTGGTCATTTTCTTCACAATGGATGTTGGAAGCCATACCTGTTTTCAGAGCTGGGGCAGGAAGTTGACTTAGATTGGAGATAGTAGTCTGCTCTCCAGGTGGATAAACTGCCACTGAAAGTACAACTCAGTTTCAAAATGCAAAATTCTAGAGGCTTCTTCCTGAGGAGTTAGATCTGAGACTCCCCTGCATGCTGCAGGTGGGGTTTAGCTTCTGAATATTTTGTGTTTCTAGATAAATCTGTGCACCTCAAGACTCACCATTTGCTTGGTACTAGCTACCAGGAGTGCCATGCATGGGGCCCTCATTAGCTCGGTAATCATTACCAGGAACCCGATGTGCTGGCTTGATTATTTCAACTTGACACAGGCTACAGTAATTTAAGAAACGAGGAAAACAAATGAGGAAATGGCCCCACCAGATGGGCCTGTGGGCAAGCCTATGGTACATTTTCATGACTACTGATTCATATAAGAGGGACTACGTCACTGTGGGATGTGCCGCCCCTGGGCTGGTGGTCCTGGCTGCTATAAGAAAGCAGGGTAAGCAAGCCATGAGGAAGAGTCAGGAAGCAACACTCCTCCATGGCTTTTGTTTCAATTCCTACCTCTGGGATCCTGGTTTGAGTTCCTTCTCAGACTTTCCTGGGTGATGAACTACAATCTGTAAGATGAAATAAATCCTTTTACCCCCACCCCCACCAAGCTGCTTTAATTCACAGTGATTTATCACAGTAATATAAACCCTAACCAAGATACCCTATAACATTGAAGTGGCCACTCTGTCTGTTATCCTAGAAGAAACAAGGTTTAAAAGATGAGGTGAACTGTCCAAGCTCATAAGCTATTCAATTTTAGAAGTTGGATGTGGTGGTGAATGCCTTTAATAGTTAGGTCCTTGTGAGACTGAAATAGGGTGTTGCCATGATTGTGAAGCCATCCTGGCCTGTTTGATAAGTAACAAGCCATTCAGGAATCCATAACAAGACCCCATTTGTAGTGGTTTAAATGAGATTGGCCCTCATAGACTCATATATTTGCCTACTCGGTCCTTAGTTGTTGAACTTTTTGGAAGGACAAGGAAATGCGGTCTTGTTGGGCTAGGCATGAACTTGTTGGAGGAGGTTATGTCCTTCGGGATGAGGCCAGGCTGGCCCAGTGTCTGTTGTTCTCTCTGCCTGCTGCTACAGATCAGAATGTAGCTCACAGCTATTTCTCCAGCACCACGCCTGCCTGTGTTCTATCATGATGAGAATGAACTAACCCTCTGAAACTCTAAGCAAGCACCCAACCACATTATTTTCAATTAGAAGCGTTGCCTTGGTCATGGTGTCATTTCGAAGCAGTAGCTAGATAAGTACGATACTGTCTTGTAGCCCTGCCCCACCCCCTGCAATCCAGACTTATGTTGCTTTGCCTTCAAGTTCACTCTGTCAAACAGTGGTCAGGAATCTTCACCTAGAAACTTCAGTCTTCCCTCCAATCCAAAGGCATGCGTTGCCCGGTTCCAATAATTCTGCAGTAATGATAGCACTATGCTGTAAAACTTGTAAATATAAATGTTGGCCATTGGAGAGGAGAACGCAGAGACATGGGTTGAGGGAACATATGCATGTGTGTTCACAATGTTATTGTAGATCTTCTAACAGTTTCTCCAGTCTTTCCAACAGTGTAGGACCACAAAATGAGTCACAGGACATTGACAGCAGGACAAGAGGTCCCATGCTTAGCTACTGTTGGAGAAAAATCCACACCAGGCTACCACACGTTGCTACAGTTCCTGCCAAATCCCTTTGTGTCCAGAAGTCTCTATTAGGATATCAAGGGCAGTATCAGAAAAGCCAAAAAGGAAGCCAAGGCTTGAAGCAAGACAGAAGGGATACTGTTGGGGATTAGTGGTAGAGGGAGTTCAGAGATGTCCGATTTGCATCTTTACCAAGTTGCTTACTGAAGCTACTGCTCCTTGGAGATTCTGCCTCTTTTACAGTATGCAGATGGCAGTGCCAGGGCAAAGCGAGGCCCGATGCCATTACATAGGCCTGACACATAGCAGGATTCCAGAGGAGGCCAAGTTCTTTGTTGGAGTAAAAAAGGTTTTCATCGTTTTGAATTCACTGTTTCAAAAACACACTGATGGCTGGTGTTACTTCAAGGCAGGCTTCATTAATTTTATTTAAGATCACCATCAATTTCAAGCTGTCGATTCTGACAGTTAATTTTAAAGATATAAAATGCCCGTAGGTGGAAATTTTGAGTCATTTCTTTCCATCTCACCACTGAGTGAGAACAAGAGTGGTTACCCTTGTCTCTGCCCTTACTCTGTGCCAGGCTGACTCTGTCTCTCAGCAACACTGTGATGGAGGGTTGTTGCTATTCTACAATACAGATGGGCAAAGTGTGGCACTAAGAAGTTATAACTTGCCCAAGTAGGTCTAGGCTAAAGCTCAGCTCAGAATATTCCCATAGCTTTAGTTTCCAGGCTAGAACTAAAGGAGTATGGCTCAAGTTTGACACTTTACGGGGAAGCATATACACAGCCTACTATTTACGATTGTGTAGAATGTTCTTGTTATGGCAGACTTCTCAAAAGCAGTGCACGCTGCATAAATCCCAGAACAGCCAGCAAATAAACACAAGGCTGCAAATGCCCTCCGACCTTCTGGGAAGATGGTCTTACACTGAGAGGCAGATAATTCTGTTACTTCTACTTCACTGTGGAACTCAGAATAGCTAACAATTAAATAATTCAGCCCTCCAGCAAAACCCAACTCCGGCGATAACTTTTTACCCTGATGCTGGTTTGGTAAGGAGTACAGACATAACATGGCTCTTTAGTTTGTTGTAAATTTACCGGCTCTGAAAGATTTAACAGAGAAGTCCATCTTAGCATGGTCAGTTCCTCATATCCCAGCACTTAACCAGCTCAGTGAGGCAGCTTTGAAGAGGAGGATACTAAAAATGGCTTTTGGCTGAGCTATAATGGGCACCTCACTTGAGGGACGGAATCTGTAGTTAGCGTCTGGAGATGCTGCGTTCCTGCTGGGTAAGGTTTGTGCCACTCCTTTCTGCCTCGAGGCTCCTTTTAACAATTAGAGAACAGAGAGGTCCGATAACCAGAATTCTGCAGCCTCTTTATTACATGGGCTGACTCTGTTGATCCTTCCTAAACAGTAGTCATAGCTGTGATTCGGATAACTGTTTGGAGTGCTAAGTGGAAGCTGTATATCAAGGTCTTAAGTGCTCCTGTTTTGACCCACATAATAAAGATCTTTCTGAAGATGCTCATAAGTCTGGATAACGTCTGTGAAAGAGAGATTTTAGAACAACTTCCCATTCTCTCATGCTTTTGGTATAAGGTTACCGGATAATGTGGTTAATGTTTCTATTGCTATGACAAAGTAGTCTAGCCTGAAGCAACTTGGGAAGGAGAGGGTTTATTTCATTTTAAAGCCTGCAGTCTGACTCCCGACCTAAGGCTGCTTTTGACTTAATTAATCCTCAAATCCTTCTCAGCCTGCTTTCTTATGGCACCCAGGACCACCTGCCCAGGGGAGGCACCAAGCACGGTGAGATGGGACTTCTCCTATCAATCATCAGACAAGGTACCACAGGCTTGCCCACAGGCCAGCCTGGTAAGGGCAATTTCTCAGTTGAGGTTCTCTCTTCTAAAAGGACTCTATCTTGAGTCATGTTGACATAAAAATAGCCACCACACTGGATCTAATTGTGTCGGGAAGAACCTAAGCCAAAAAAGAGACATGGATTTAGACGAAGACTATTCTCCTGTGTGATTGATTCCTACATTAGAGTTTAACGCCTGCTTGGGACCTTGCATTTCTCTTCCAAGGTACTACAGAATATTATGAGATTAATGATATTTTCATGTGTCCTGCAGATCTGCCTAACTTCTCCTTTAAATGCATTAATCTGAAGTCTTGGACACAGCACAGTTATATAGATCCAGGTAAACATATTTGGAGGTCAAAAAAAATTTGTAAAAGAATATTTGTCTTTCCCATGTCAGATTTCTTTTGATTCATTTTAAATGCAAAGTACTCCCTTTCAAACTGGATTTGAAGTACTTGTAAGGCGATACCATATCTTACAATATGTCTTTACATTTCCTCTCAAAATGTCAGGTGCGTACTGGGTACAACAATGCCTGTTTACTACCCTGGCTCAGTGGAGTTTATTAAATTTGGCAGGCCCTCTGTCAGACTACATCAGCTAAGGTATGATTTAATTCACGCCCATACATAAGGATAGTTTATAATCAGCCAGATAGATACATGGGTGCACCTGCTGTTTTTAAAACTGACATCTATAAAGATGAATGTCTATACTAAACCAGTTGTAAACATGTATGTTTCACATATGGCCATTAATATATGCTTGTAATTTACTGTGACAATCGGTGCTACTCTTTCTTGTATATGAGATGATAGATTTGCAGTCCTTATCCATCCAGAATTTTTTTTTATAATTACTAAGTACTACACAATAATGAGATCTCAGTATTGAGATCAATTGCTCAGACATTATCTATTGCTATTCTCTTCTGGGACAGGATTCTCTTTAATCATCCACAGTCTTGTCTGCCAGTACCTAAGAAAAAAGAAGCTAGGGGTGTATTCAGCAAAAATCATAAGAAATTCTCATGGGCTGCAAGAAAATCTGAAGGTTAATATTGCTGCAATATACATTTGGGGAGGGAATGGTGGTTTGTTTGTTTTTAAGTCATTGTGACATCATCCATAAATGACAACTTGTTACCTGTTACCCATCTTGGCCTAGTCAATGTGGTAACAGAATGATCCAGTTACGGTGTCTTGCCTGATGACTCGTTAAAGCCCTTGGGGACATACCATCTCTATAGGAATGAAAGGCAATGTCCTTTCTACAGAATGGAAAAGCCCTCAAGAACTCTCCTCTGAAGTGCTTGTTTGGCTCTCTCTCTCTCATCCCAAGTCATGTGGCTGGTCTTTGAACCCTGCACGTGATCATTCCTCCAAGATTCTGTTCTTGCCGATCTCCTAGCTTATTCACCTAAGTCACCCTTCATCTCCATCTGTCATTCCAAGCAATGTATCTTGAGGTTGCTAGGGAAAGCATGCCCATACAGATTTGCCACCTTGTCCCAGTTCTTTATGTATTTTCCACCTCATTTCCCCTGTGCTCTTTGTCACACACACACACACACACACACACACACACACACACACACAAACACACACATTAATTTTCCTAATTACATTCCAAAAGACAAGGACTTCTTCCTGTTGCATTCACTGACATTTTCTCAACATTGCCTGCCTCATAGAACCTATAAGCACTCAACTGTCAAGTTACAGGGAAGATGAACGAAAAATAAAGAATGGAATATCAGCTCTGATAATTTTGGGATCCCGATGTTTAAAGAGGATCCGCTTTCTGTTTTGCTTGTGGAAAGATTCATTAAGATTCATTAAGACCTTGACAAAAAGCATGGTATCCTCAGGATGTGTTAGTGGCTTCTTGTCAGAATTACTTCTAGCTCTTAAAAACATACATAGCCAAAAGTAAGGAAGGTAGGCAGCCATCAGGGATCTGTCTTCTCTTTCATCTTTAGCTTCCTTGAATACTGTTTGCATTATAATGTTTTAGACCTACATTCATTCAACAGATGTTTATTGAAAACGTATTATCTGAAAGGTCCCTGAATCAGCCTTAAGGGATCAGAAGCTATATTGAACACATTCCCTGAAGCACTGGAAGACTGCATCATGGAACAGCAGAGCCCAGCGTTGCTCTATAAGAAGTGGAACTGCTTAGAAAGCTCAAAACTAAACTAGTTCCTCAGGCCTTGTTCCAGACATCCAAAGAACAAGAAAAATATTTTCAATCTTTCCAGCGAGCTGAACATTTGTTCTAGATTTTATGACAGTGGTAACATAGAAAGGACAGATACTGAAGGTACAGCAGGTGAGGTGCCAGAGGTGGGAGAAGTTAAGGGAATATCTCTCTTACAATGTTTGTCTTTGTCTCTCTGTCTCTCACTCACATTGTCTTTCTCTGTATGTGTCTATGTGCGCACAATAGTCTGTAACTGAAATAAACTTAGGGACTATTCGTTATCACTTTCCCTTTTAGAGAGTCAACACCTTAGGGAATCTCTGTACCCCAGTTAACTGAGACAGATTCTAGGGAAGTTTTCTGTTGCTTAAGACTATTCATAACAGCCGTGCTGGGTGGTTTCTGGTATTAGACCCAGCACTTCTGGGTCTCAAGGAAGTATGCGTCACATATTTCTGGTGAGATGGTTCAGTAAATAACATGTGCTTGTGTTCCAGCTTTACTGTGTCCCATATTTCTGTTGATGTCCATTCATCTTAGCCAGGAAGAGAGCTTCAGCAAAGTTGGTGCCTTGCCGTGAAAACAAACCAACCAGAAGCGACTAATGGCTATATTTTTAAACTGTGCTTAAAGTAACTGGATGCCATGTGTTCCGGTTAGCCTCGGGTAACCTATCTCACTTTTTTGTGTTTGGCTTATGTGTTTTTCTATTTTATCAGATTTTTTTTCTCACTAGTCTAATTCATGTATAATTGTAGCAGTGAGTTTGGGCTACACCACTTTGGCTCCATGAGGATTGTACTCGTGCACCCATCCAGGAGCTACTTGGATTCATGAATGAAAGACACACTCACACACATGCGAGCACACACACACCAGTTAATTTTAAAATGCCTTGCCTACATCAAAAACTGGACACTCCTAAACCTTTCCCTGCTACCCTAGGACCAATCGAGGAAAGTGGCCACCTACCTAAATTCTCCCATGTCTGGTTGGGTTTCTCTCCTGCAGCTCCTGAATCCATCCATATCCCACCACTTCATGGTGATCCTTCTTTGTCTTCCCCCTGTGTCCTAGCTCATATGACATTAAGGGTCCCACCTGTGCCCAGACATCTTCATGGGTTGATCAAAAACCAATTGAGAACAAGGACCTTTAGGTTTGGACATGCAGATTCCCAATTGAATGAAAGCATTAAATCAAATCTCCAACGTATAATTTCCTTTGTCTAGCGTTTGTAAGTAAATAAATAGTTTGAGCAATAAAGGAATCAATTTTACTTCATTACACTAAGTCATGGTTTGTAGTAGATGCAACTGGAATTATAAAAAGCCTGTTTGTCTTGGATGATTTTTCATTTGACAGATATTTTCTTTATTAAAAATAAGTAGATGAGGCCTGGTGAGATGGCTCAGTGGATAAAGACATACACCACCATGCCTGACTACCTGAGTTCCAGCCCCAAACCCACATGGCAGAAGGCAACTGACACATATAAGTTATTCTCTGACCACAACATAAGCATCTGAAATCATGTGAACACACACACACACACACACACACACAATAAATGTAAAATTAATTAAGTACTAAACAGAATACTTATTAGAACTGGAGACGTAAGTAGGGTAATTGCTTAGGGAGCACCTAGAGCTGGGTATGATCCCCAGAAACACATAAAAACCAGGGGGTGGTGAGATCTCCTCTAATTCTAGCATTTGAGAGGTGGAGATAAGGAGGTCAGAAGTTCATGGATACTCTTAGCTGTATAGGAAGCTCAAGGTCAGGGCCAGCTTGCCCTCTATACGTGTTCTATCCCAAATACATAAAATAAACCAAACAAGAAGGCCTATTATATTATCTTCAATCTATTTGGTGGGATAATTCAAATAAAATGTTCAAACATATATTAAAAAAGAATTGGGGAGAAATATTTAAAGTTTACCAAATACATGGAATATGAAAAAAAGAACCCACTGGTTATGCCTATGTGTAAGATTAGAAGGACAATTTCTTTCTTCTGATGCTGACTTTACATTTCATACACATTCTAAGAATATATATTCATTTGAAAACAGAGGGAAACAGGAAAATTAAAGCTGATTATTTGTGAGATTTTACATGAAAGTCAAATAAATAATCACGTTTTTCTTTTACCCTATCCTCCAAGGAATACACCACGAAGTGCCCACAATTTATTTGAAGACTTAAGTTGGCATAACTGTTTTAAGTCAAATGTTTCCAGATATTTTTTTAAAGGGAAAAACTAATTAATGCTGATAAAATACTTTGGAATCACAAACTGTGAGATAGACAAATAAATCTGAAAACACAAGATGGTGACCTTTCCTTGCTCGTTTGCCGTGCTGGGATGATGGAAGCATTCTTGTTTGCTGCTCTTTTTTTTCCCTAAACTTACTCATTTTGCTTTGTTTTATTTATTCTGCCTTCAGAGCAGAAAAGAAAAAAAATGGTGACCATTAGAAAGTCTGTTCAAGTCAATTATTCCTTGAAGACTTTCTTTGAATGAATTCTTTCCTATAAAACTTCTCAAAGGAGAGGGAGGTCTGTGTGTGTGTGTGTGTGTGTGTGTGTGTGTGTGTGTGTGTGTGTGTGTGTGTGTTTCAAGCCACATCAGCTGATGTGAAGTGTTTTCTCATACTTAGGGTACACTGTGGTATTTGGTGTGGGCGCCTTTATTCTGTATTGAGGAAGTAAGAGAGCCCTTTGACTTAGAACTTAGTTCCTTGATCCTTCAATAGTTTGCAACAGTGTGAAGAAAAACTGATGTACAAATATAACTTTGAAGGCTGAAGGGAAAACCATACAGGTCCAACTTCTGAGCTGAGCAGATGGCCAAGTTTGGCTTAGGGAAACAAATCATGACTAATTAATCAGGAAAAAGACTTTTCTATAGAATGCCTGTTCTCTGATATAGATAAGCAACATGTTTTCTAGAAATTTACCAATATTTGCAGATATTCATAACATGTTCAAAGACAAAGCAGGTATGAGAAAGTTCCTGGGTCTGAGAAATCCTCTAAGGTAGTTGAAGAGTCACCACAGGTGCACTAATGAAAAAGTTATAGACATAATCTGTGGATGCTAATCAACTCATGGAATCTTCAGTCAATAAGATTACATGTCTATGCTCCCTTTAAAATGCAAACTTTTTTCTCAACAATTGTGAATAACATCCTAAATCATAATTTATAACCTTACAATTATCATAAGGTCATCAAATGAAGGAACAATCTATAGATTATCTAATTTTGAATGACAAGCATAATCAACCCTGAAATAATGGAGAGGATAGGTTCCTGGATAATTCACAGTGGCAGACAATGCACTATTTTATCATTTCTTTTCAGTATCCACTGTTTGCTGATGAAAAGAGTGGTTTTCATCTCTTTCAAACATACAGGCTTTCTCCCAGGGATAATAATGCATATCCAACAAGTCACTTTATATATCCTTATTGCAAATTATTTTTCCTAAACATTCATTCCTTCATGCTTCTTACTCTCTAGTTGCATTATAAGGATTTTCTCCTTAAAGGTCAATGTTCATTAAAATCAAAGTTAAGACAATGTCCCTTAAAGGCTTCTTTTTGAAAGTATCTAGAGTATAAGTGTTTTGCTCATTTGTGTTTCTACATCTAGATTAAGATTAAGGTATCTGGGGGATGTATGTGGTCAGATGGCAGAACAGGAGTCTCCTCTGAGGGCTTTGTAAGTGAGAAGAATTAAGACAACAATGGAAAAGCTATATTGTGAGGAGATGAGGGAACAAGAGATAGAAGATGCCAGCAAGTGGTGATTGAAAGCTAAAAGGCTTAGAGAAGCAGAATGGAGATTCAGAGGGAAGCATCAAGTACTCATTCAGCCTCTTGAAATTGGGTGTTCTGGGAAGATGGACAAGGAACAGATGCTATAGACTACAAGGTAAACCAGAAAGTACAGACAGCCTCAGTGATGATAACATTCAGGCAGAGCTAGCTTCAGGAGAAACTATGGTTCTTAGAAGTAATAAACACAAAACTAGAATTTGGTCTGAAAATTTTCCTAACCCAACACACACACACACACACACACACACACACACACAAGCTCGATTTAAAAAAGAAATCCATTCTGTCACTTACCATCCTTGAGTGTCATAGAGAGCCATCTCAAGAGGGACTGTTACCAGGGACTGAGCTACTTTTAAGGTTCTGAAAGCATGGGAAAGCATAAGATTTTTGGCCATGACTGTCTGCCTGTCAAAATCAGTCATGCAGCCATGAAGTAGAGAAGTCTGACACAAGATGCTGAAAATTGAGCCGGGCAGTGGTGGTGCATGCCTTTAATCCCAGCACTTGGGAGGCAGAGGCAGGTGGATTTCTGAGTTCGAGGCCAGCCTGGTCTACAGAGTGAGTTCCAGGACAGCCAGAGCTATACAGAGAAACCCTGTCTTGAAAAACTACCACCACCACGAACAACAACAAAAAAAAAATGCTGAAAATTGTAAGCAACAGAGATCACTGACTACAGAGAGAACAGTGCTAGTAGGTAAGGAATAAAACCAGTCACGTGGTACAGGGACAAAGATGAGCCTATAACTTCATTCCCATAATACTCTTCAACCAAAAATTTCAAAGGTCTATTTGGGTCCCCCAATTTCTCAGACATTGGATGATATGCTCTACCATGAATATTTGCCACATCCTCTGGCGCATGAACTAGGGCTCTTTGTAATGAATGAGTGCCTGATTACCCTACATATTAACACACATGGCTAGCTGTAGTTCTTGTGTTAAAGCGAAGGAAGGAAGGAAGGAAGGAAGGAAGGAAGGAAGGAAGGAAGGAAGGAAGGAAGGAAGGAAGGAAGGAAAGGGGAAGGAAGGGAAGGGAAGGGAAGGGAAGGGAAGGGAAGGGAAGGGAAGGGAAGGGAAGGGAAGGGAAGGGAAGGGAAGACCCAGATCTCTCAGACATCAACACAGCAATGAACAGCATACCCCTAACCATCTCAATAGGAGACCTAGGGTAGGGATCAGTCTACATTGAGCATGAGCCAACTTTGTGGGGAATTACAGCAGGCCTCAGTCAGAGCCTGCTGACAAACACTTGGGAGGGTCTAGCCCTGGAGGAGCCTGGGAAGATCTTCTCAAGTTCAAGTACATCATCTAGGAAGTGCTTTACCTACTTTTCCTTTTAAATAACATTTCCCTTTTATTGGGCTTTATTTTCCTGGTTTTGTTTTTATTTGATTTTTAGCACTCCTTGTTTTCTCATTCTTCCTCCACCTGTCTTTTTTTATTTTCTCTCTCAGATTTTAAGTTTTATTATTATTTTTGCTGCAATCTTAGTGATTTTTAACTTTGTTTATGCTATATTATTTTTATACATTTCCATTCTTTTGTGAGTTAGCAATCTTTAACCTTTATTTTACTGAATTTCAGTCTCTGTTTTGTTTTGTGATGTTATTACTAGGGTTTATTTTCTCCTTTCTAAGCAATACTGAACATCAAATATTCAAAAGATGGCCTCTCGCTAGGGATACTCTCACAAAAAATTGTACAAGACAGCTAATGTCAGCATATAAAAACAAGGTGTACATGTGTTTGTGTGTTTGTATGTATGTAGGTATGTGTTTTATGTATGTTTATGTGTATCTGTCTGTATGTATCTCTGTTTGAGTGTATATGTGCGTGTATGTATGTATATGTGTGTGTATATTTGTCTATGTGTATATGTGTGTGAGTATATGTATGTGCGAGTATATGTGTGTATATGTGTCTATATGTGTATTTATGTGTATGTGTGTACATATTTGTGTGTATGTATGAGTGCATGTGTGTCTGTGTGAGTATATATGTGTGTGTGTGTGTGTGTGTGTATTTGTGGGTGTGAGTGTATGTGTGTTTATGTGTGTATATTTGTGGGTATGTGTGAGTGTATGTGTGTATATTTGTATATATGTGTATATGTGTGAGTATATGTGTGTATGTGTGAGTGTGTGTATATATATGTGTGTGTATGTGTGTGTGTGAATGAAAGAGAGAGAGAGAGAGAGAGAGAGAATATGATTCCTCCAAAAGTTCCTAGTTTTCCAGTAACTAAATTAAAACATAATTGAGTGGACAAAATGACCAAGTATCTAGAAGATTATTTTTAAAATGATCTACATCTGGTACATATATGTAGGGGGACTTGTTCCTCAGATGTGAACTTTAACAAGAGGAGCAGGGGCTGTTTCTGACTCTATTGCCTGCCTTTGGTTCTCTTTATTCTAACTGGATGACCTTGTCTAGTCTCAATAGAAGATGCACCCACTCCTACTATAACTTGATATGACAAGGCAGGTTGATATTCATGGAAGTTCTCCCCTTCTCTGGAGAGAAAGGGAAGGACTCAGGAGGTGTGGAGGGAAGAAGGAGGGACTGGGAGAACAGGAGGGAGGTGAAGCTGAAATTGGGATGTAAAGTAAGTAAATAAATTAATTAATAATAAACAAATAAATAAAATAATCTACAAATTTTAAAATAATATAAAGAAATAGCATGATGAACTAAAGAAGCCAACAAAAAATATGAGAAACAACCCAATAAGTATATAGAAATTGAATAAAAATCAGAAATATTGAAAAGTTCAGTAGCTCATAAATATTTCACTGAAAGCCTCCTTTGATAAAGAAGATGAAGTGAAGGAAAAAATTTTGTGGCTTCGGGGTAAGGTTGGAGACTTACCACATTCAGACAGCAAGAAAGTAAGAAATAGGACCAAGACATAAGACCTATGTGGCATGGTGAAAGGCAGAGCTTGTGCGTGAGCACAGATGAAGGCAGAGGTACAATTAGAAATGTCAACAATTCAGTCAAGAAAATAAGCACAGGTGACTCCCACAGTGAGGAACGATATGGCCACCCTGGCTCAGGGGGCATTTAGAATGCCAAATATTCATGACCAGAAAACATTTCATCTCCACAACCTGTCAGATTGACAGATGCAAGGAAATAAGATATAATGAAGTAACGAAATACTAATATTCATAATTATAAACAAGAAGTACCAAGTCACTTACATGGCATGCCAACTGGAGGAACAGACTTCTTCCCAGGAGCTCCGACGGTCTGAAAGTATTTCTGACTCCCAAAGGCAACGGCTGTCAATCTGGTTTGCCACACAGGAGAATGCAGTTCCAAATCCAAAACAAGCTCAAGTTAGTGGAATTCACGGCCCCTGAGCATGTGTGCAAGAAAATACTTAAAGGAATCTTCTACACTGAGGAGAGAGAAATTCAGGGTCCGTCAAGAAAGAAGAAGAAATTGCACTGGGAGGAGCATAGGTATGTAAAAGAGGTTCAGGGAAGAGTCAAGCAAGATGTAGTCAATAATCAAATGTCTAACACGAACACAAGGGTAAAGAACACAGAGTGTTCCCAACAAGCAGAAGGAAATCAACAAGACAGCAGAGATGAGCACGAACCTCACGGTAACAGCGTGCAATGTCAGTGGCCTCAGCTCCTCAAGTAAAAGCTTCAGGCTGGCTTATTTAAGAAAATAACACCAACCACTTGCTGCTTGTAAAACTTATCTCACTGGCCAAACCATACTCCCACTAAAAGTGAGAGGATAGATCACCATATCTTGAGCAAGTAGAATCCAGAAACCAGTAGGAGAATCTATACTTGCATCCAACAGGACAGCTACAGGCCTAAAGTGTGAGACAGAGAAGCTTACACACAGCTGAATGGGTTGATGTTGACTGTAAATGGATGCGTGCTGGGTTGTGAAAATGGTATGCCATTCAGAACTGGCAGTACAGAAAAGCAAGAGACTTGGGTGCCACTGAGATAATAATGGGTGACTTTTGCCGAGAGACAGAACTATATATATATATATATATAAACTAATTATAATATGGAAGATGTGGGCTTAATACACATATGTCAGGCTTTGAATATGAAGCATCCCCCATGGGCTCCTGTGTATGAATGGTCACTTGGTCCCCAGCTGTTGGTAGTGCTTTGTGAAGTGGTAGAACCTTTAGAAGACGAGACCTCACTGGCTGAAGTGGATGACCAAGGGAAGCCTTTTGAGGTTATAATGCAGCCTGGCTTCTGGCCTTATTCCTGGCTTCCCGGATGCACCAATGTGGCCTGTCACTTTGCATTGCTGCTGACACTGAAGCCACCATGCTGCTGCCACTTCTTCACTGTAATGGACATGAATGTCCTTCCATCACAAACCAGAACAAACACTTGCCCCCATAACTTACACACGTCAGATATTGTGTCACTAGGACATGAAGGGTACAGAGCATAGCGGCTCCAGAGCATTCTACGTAGCGATTACACTTTTATCATCACGAATAACTTTCTCTAAAAGAACACACACTTTAGGTTGTAATAGAAGTTGTATTAAGTGCAAGTCTTATTGTATCTTGCATCTCGTAGCAGAATGAAAGTATAAATAAAAATAAATAAGAGAAACTGGAGGATTCTGGAAGTGCACAGAGATTAAGCAACTTATTTTCAATCAGACAATAGATAATTTAAAAGTTAAATGGAGCCTGTAAAAAATAAATAGAATCAAATAGAAATGAAAACACAGCACTTCAGAACTAGCCGCAGAAGCAGAAAGAAGTTCTAATGGGAAAATCTACAGTAATGAGTGAACTGGGTTTTTGTTTGTTTGTTTGTTTGTTTGTTTGTTTGTTTTTTAAAGACAGAGAAGACAAGTAGATAAAGAAGTATATATATATATATATCATGGCCTTAGGGAAATATTGCAAACAAAAAGAACAATTCTCAATAAAATTCTTAACATTTTATTTTATTTTATTTTAAAAGATTTATTATTATACATAAGTACAGTGTAGCTGTAGCTGACTTCAGAGGCACCAGAAGAGGGCGTCAGATCTCATTACATATGGTTGTGAGCCACCATGTGGTTGCTGGGATTTGAACTCATCACCTTCGGAAGAGCAGTCAGTGCTCTTACCCACTGAGCCATCTCACCAGACCAACACTTTATTTTAAAACTAATTGAAAAGATCAGACTATGTTTTAATCCCAAGGATACAACCATGGCTTAATATGTTCAAATAAGCAGCACAGCAACATGAAGAGAGATCAAGGGTAGAAACCTCATTGTCACCTCAATGGAGGCTGAAAAGGCTGATAAAANTGACGTAACTGTGACTCCATCTGCATACTCAGGATATCAAAGAAAAAATCACAGTATGTACCAAAGCCTTACCCTGATGTGGAAGAGCGTGAATTGCTTTTTTCAGAGTTCAAATTGAACCAGATAACCTCTTATTACAAGAAATATAGACAGATCCCTGGGATAACTGCCAAGGTCCTTCCTGCATATTCTACTCTCTTTCGATATTATGATATAGCTAAAGTTATATAGGATGCATTTTTACAAAGAGAACTCTTGTTGCAAACTCAAAGGAAAGAACCTAAAGTGGCCCTAATTATTCAGACGGCACTTCAAGGAAAGCAAGATTCTAAGCTAATAGGGGTCTCTACGCTCAAGTGTGTATCTCTCAGCCTCAGACCAACTCTATACAACTTTTGGCAGAATAATTCCATTTCATCTAACAGAAGATAATACATAGATGAATTTCTGAAAATTAATGACTAATTTGAGAAGAGAAAGAAGAGGGCAGGAGAAGAGAGGAATAGACAAGAGGAAAAAGAAGGGGGAAATAAATGAAAGGAGAGGAAGGGGTTAGGTACTAGAAATTATGGGATAAGATAGCACACGCGCGCGCGTGCACACACACACACATGAGCAATGTGTTAACGAAAATGTAAATTTTAATATAGCCTTCACTAGAATTGGAGGTAGAAACATCCTGTCTAGCTTTTGGCCTAGAAACTGAATCAAATGTTGGTTCCATTTTCATTTGGAGCTAAGTCTTATAGATCAGAATCACAAATGAAAGGGAAAAAATAATAACCCTGTGCATCTTCAAATGCCTCCATCTCGCAGGTCAAAGATTGACTCATACAACCAGCTGGAACAAATGCTAAGCTCACGTCCTCCCTAGCTGAGGACAGTGCCAAGAATGGCCTCAAACGAACACTCTTTTACTAAGTCTCTCGTAGGTGTTAAATGCATCCTAGGGCCTTAGGATATGCAGATAAGAGTGGTTCTGCATTCTAACACAGTATGTAGGCAGATATTTAATTAAAAATATAATAGCACCTAAAATGATTATATGTTATATATATACAATCATTATATATATTACATATATATATGTATATATATTAATATTATATATATATATAACCCCTTGTTCTTCCTGAATGTACATAAAAGAGAAAAAATAAGTGATATTTTAGATAGAAATAAAAGAAGAGACAGGCAGAAAAGAACATGTCCCTAGCAGAGAGAGGTAGGAATTCAGCAGGACTTGGGCAAAGGGAACATGGCTAGAGTGCATGGCATGGAGGTACACACAAAGCTAGAGTGTGGCTGGTCTTTACTGGATCCGTATTAGATGTTCTTGCCCAGTTTCCCCTGAGCATTTCCTTCTGATATTTGTGAAGCATCTGTATCAAAGTTAACATCTTTATGTACCTTGGAGATGTCACTGGTAACTTTGGGCATGGAATAATTGCAGGTTGATGACCCACCATCCCATCCAGGAATGAGCAGGCAGAGAGGCATGGGTAGTCAGCCCACTCCAGTTGCTCTCCATAGCAAGCCTTTTAATTGTGTGTGTCTTGCCACTCCCAAAAGAAATGGTGATATTGGCTAGAACTGGGCTTTAATTTGCTATATCCTTAATTGGAAAACCATCTCCAGCTGGAAATTTTTTTCAGCAAAAGTAAAGAAACAGAATTTAGCAACTTGGGATAATTGGGCCTCCAGCCACTAGGCAATGGTTTCTACCTAACTCTTGGGAATAGCTAATGAGATGGACTCCGGGGAGAAAAAATAATCGCCTGAGAAATCTATAGACCGGTTCAGAATTGGATTTGTGTTCAGTGGTTGGAAAGAGCATGGGGGTGCCTTTATTCCTACCCCTGCTGTACACACAGTCACTCTCTCTGGCATCACAACCTGCTCACTCTACAATTTTTTCCTACTTAACCCCATCCCCCAGTTGATGTTGACATGAAAAATATATTCTAGCTTTGAATTCAGGGAAAAATATAAAATAAAACAAAACAAAACAAAAAACCTTGAGCCTTGCAGTACATGCATGTTCCCTCCCTCCCTCCTTCCATCCCTCCCTCCATCCTTCCCTCCCTACTTCTACCTGTCTCTGAAAAACATTTCTGGTTTCTATAAACTAAAAAAGTGCCCACTTTCTTCTTTAAAAAAAAAAAAAAGCACTCCTTGCAGAAAGGTTTCCAAGGTCCATATTTCATCTCCCCCAAATGGCTGTAATACACAAGAAATAATCTGCATCTTTCCCTGCTGAGAATCATTTGGTTTGTGTGTGCTCTGAATAAAAATGATACAGTAGGGAAAAATTGTCACCCTGCCTGCGCTAGCCAGCATGCCTCCAGCTTGCTGCCCAAGCTCTGCTCCTGACAAGCTGCTGATTGGAGAATCCATGTTGTTCCGCTTTGACAGGCTTGAATCCTAACACGAATGCCCTTCTTACATGCAACATCCACTAAGAACATTAGACTATAAGCCCCATTCTTTGCTTTTAATTTATGGTTGTTGAATATTCCCCTGATACCCCTTTAAGTTCAGATGTCTAAGCTGCTGCACGGTCAGCTCTGTGCTCGTTGTCAACACAGTGAGTGCTGAGTTCTCCTCTGAAGCAAGCTGAAACAGCTGAGGGCCTACCCCAGCAGCCAAGGGCATCCCAGACTCCATAGAAGACTAAGATGTTCAACCCTGAAGAACCAGGACAGGTACTGAGCCCCTACCTCCCATCCACATCTGGAATGGGTGGGTAGACCATCTAATTCTATCTTACATATAAGATCAACCAAGACTTGAATACTTGGATCAGTCACTTTCTCTAAAGCTTTGAACTTTAATTCAGCAATCTATTGGTACAGACGTAATTTTATGGAGGGTTTCTACCCACATTTTTGCCTGTTTTGCTGCAAGAAAATGACACAGAAACACTGTGACTTGTTATTAAGCTCTTGGCACTATGCTGGATAGGTTCTCAGCTATAACCCTTCCATGCAGTTAAAACCCATAGGAAATGCCCTATTACCTGTCAAATTAGTGTCTCCTGGGAAGCTCCCGCTGTAGTTGTCTGCCCTTAGGTAAACTTCTCTTAGCCAGGTGCTCCTGGTCCATACCACCTAATGGCCATCTCCGTGTCCTCTTGGTCCCTGCCTGAGCCCTTCTACTGGATCTCAAGTCCTGTCTTCTTCTCTCTCCTGCCCAGTCATGGGCTCTATCCTTTTATTAATGAATCAAAGATTACTAGGGAGCATTTCTTTATGGCATTTTGCCCAATACAATGCCCATGTCCAGACTACAACCTGATTTTGGGATGCACAGACCCAGCTTCTGAATATACAGCACTTAAGACCAACCCCAACCCCAGCGAATTGGACACTCTCAGTCCAAATTTTTCTTTTTACATTTCCACACTCAGCACCATGTATACTTTTCCTTCATATTTCTCATTTGCATTTAGCTAGTTGATTTTTCCAAAGAGAATTTTCCAAAAAAAATGTTTGTAGAAACTTATTATTCTCTTATTTATAAAGAAATTTCTTTCTGCCTATAATTTTGCACCACAGATAAGCAGATCAGGTTAAGAAACACTGTGTGGATGTGGAAGGAATTTTACATTCGGTAAAACTAGGGTTTGTGTTTAGCTCAGCTATGTAGTGCTGCATGCATACAGGGAGTATGGGTCTTGAAACCTAGGAATGGGGTTGGAATTCAAATTCTGCCACTGTGTGTGTTAAGGAAGTGCTAAACGGACTCCAGGAGCAGAGGGAGGCACCAGCTCATTCCTCTCATGAGACAGAATGGAAATACGCTTTCTTGTACTTTCCCCACCATTTAAGGAAGATTGATGCACCCTTCTGCAAGATTATTTTTAAAAACTGAAGATAATGCATAGATGGTTTGTGGAGCAGAATACCATTTACTGCATAGTTCTTTCTACAGTGAGGAAATTGTGTCTCTGTTTTAGAGAAGTTGTAACATGAGTTTAAGTGGAATCTTACACACACACACCACATAAACACACAAGTTCACATGGATTTGTTTATAACATAGAACCACCTGCCTTCAACCCAAAGAACCATAATTCTCAAAAATGGGCAACAAGAAATCTGGAAGGATTGGCAAGAAGTCCTTGGTACCTTGCTCCTTATGTGAGCTCCTTAGAGCAAGATTGGAAATGTACCCATGCCTTGTATGCCAAACACTAGCCCTGTATGAAGAGGAACAGTATCTCCAGACTGAGCACTCAAGTTTTGATTGTATGAGCCCACCCTCACCCCTGGAAGTAGACATCCTTCCTTCTAGTTCTCCTCTACATGCAAGCCAAATACTAAATCTTACTGTTGTCAAACGACATGGCTACAAATAACTTTGCACAGCATGGCTTCTCTGTGCCAACTGGCATGTTGGTGTAATCATTTTGCACAGCATGGCCTTCTTCAGCCCAGGGCACTAAGCAACAATCAGCAACCAAGAGACAGGAAGCGTCTGGAGCAGTCCAAAGAGAACGGAAGGGGCAGACTGAACCAAGCCGTCTAATAGACTTCTCCTCTCAATCTCACCATGGTCCACTCTTTTCTAAAGGACAAAACTACAGGTGAGCCCCTGGTGGATAAGAATCTGAGCAGAGAACATAGAACTAGAAGTCACTGGGCAATAAGTCAAGGGGCAGATGTGGAGCTTGGACAAGGTCCAAACATCACTGGGAAATGCCATTTCCCCTTTGTAGGAATAATAGTTGCAGGAGAAAGCCAGTTTTGGTACCATCCCTTACTAGGTAGGGAAACTCAGAAAAATCACTTAGCCAACACTCCAAAATTTACTTTACTTAAATGTAAAGTATAAGAAAAAAAATCCTCATATTGTATTATAAATCAAATATGATCATGAGAAAAACAGAGATAAACTTGGAAAAGTAAAGTTACCCATAAATAAACAGGGACACCACTCTGTCCCACTTAGCACACACACACACACACACACACACACACACACACACACACCTCATCATCCCCAAAGGTTGGCAGGTAGAAAGGGTAACTTCTGCCCACAAACCCCAAGCACTAACCACATAATCTTTCTGAATCATGATACTTAAAACAAGATCTTGACATATTTGTACTACAGATGATTTATATCTCATACCTAGCTAATTCCTCCCTTCCTTTCCCCTCTATTCAGACTAGAATAATGAAAACATAATTAAGTTCAATCAAAGAAATAGTAACTGTGTATCAGTGATGCACCTGGTTCACATTAGATACAGAGAAACACACATCCCCTGCCTACCTTTTGCTTGCCTTATAGAATAAGGAAAATATGAAAACAAGTGGTGACCAAGGCAAAGGTGAGTCAGCCATGATGCAGGGATTGTGAATGTGAATGTAGAGAGAGGTTTCCTCCTCCTTCTCCTTCTCTTCCTCCTTCCTCTCTCTCTCTCTCTCTCTCTCTCTCTCTCTCTCTCTCTCTCTTTCCCACACAAAGCAAATAAGCCAAATATGTTTTTTCATAGTACTTCTGTGTCAAGTTTCCAATCAGAGAAATCAACTTTCTAATTTTAATCCAATGTTTGTGGATATTATAATTTGATTCCTTTACTAATAAAACAATGTCAAGTATAAAAACGCTATGAATACTGATCTTAGTGTGAAGCTGCAATGTCAATTTAATCCCCTCAGAATTGCTCTAATTATCATGCCTCCTTCCAGACTGTTTTATTTGTACAAAAGTGCCTGGTTATTTTTTGCCTCATAATATATATGATATATTATATGTGGATCATATATGCTTTGGAATACATACACACACCACACACACATGCACACATATACACACACAAATACACACACACACACACACACACACACACACACACACACACACACACATGAAGTGGTACTTCATAGGAAGAGCTTGCAGAACTCTTTTTGAATATGCAAGTCCATTATCATCATTCCCTTCTCCATGTCTTCCCGAAGTAGCACATTGGCCCTTAGTCAGCATATTCAAGTTACTCATGGTGTAGACTCAACACAAGAATAGAAGACAACAGGAAGAAGAGAAGCCAGAGAGGAGGAAGTTCAACTTGTCTCTCCCCACTGTCATCCACTCTTCTAGTTTTTCACTGAGGAAGGCATTTAATCCATCCACTGAAGCCCACCCACTGGAGGTTGAAAAACAGTAATGACAAGATGACAAAACTACATGTTTGAAAATGTAATTAGTTAAAATGCCCCACAAACAAGCTGAAGGGTAGACAATTTTAAGACTAGGTCATCATTGCATTGGACAGAGGTTAATAGAATCTGAAAACACAATTTCTCTTGGGGTGGCTTGAAATGGCATTACCAATCCAAGTACTTTAAGTTTCCTTGCCTTATTTCCTTGGGACACGATGCCAGGAATAGCTAAAATGAGCTAACATTCTAAGAAGTCCATACAAAGACACTTCTGCTCAACAAATGTAGGACAATTTCAAGTCTTTTTTTTTTTTTCTTTAGAAAAGCCCTAAATGAAACTAAATCAAGAGCTAATGAAATCCTTACTCAAATAAGGTTGGCACATTCACAGAGACCGTTAGTTCTTCCTCTACTTAAGAGAGCAGAGAGCACTTTATTGAAATTAATATATGAATATTATTGCATAATGATCACCTAGGTACTCACATTTCATTGAATACATTGTAAAAATCATCTCGGTTTTAGTCAATGCTACAGAGAAACTGACCTGACAGACAGGGCCTCACACTGGGGGGAACTCACACACACAGAGAGACTCACACATGGGGGAACCTCACACACTTAGCTCTTCATTATATTCCATACATGTGAATGCTAATAGAAGCAA
Source organism: Mus minutoides (assembly GCA_902729485.2). Classification (NCBI taxonomy): domain Eukaryota; kingdom Metazoa; phylum Chordata; class Mammalia; order Rodentia; family Muridae; genus Mus; species Mus minutoides. The sequence continues at coordinate 58,190 of LR751448.1, read as the reverse complement.
TATAATTATTTTAGTGTGACTGCGCCCAATTCTTAACTTTCTAAAAATCATTTCTCATCATTACTATAAACTATCTATGTACTATCAATTTTGTCCAGAGGGAACATTAAGAAAAGATTAGCTCCAACAAAATCAAAGTTGATTTTACACATTTTTATCTACTATATGTTTATATAAAGTCATTATTACATATCATGTTAATTTCTTTTCTGATTATGGAATATACTTTCATCATCTAAAACCCACAAGAGACTCTTCCTTTTAGGACTCTTCGATACTGTTCTTGCTGGCATCATTCCTTTCACAGAACAGTTCTTTTTCATGGTTCATATTTGGGGTTTTTTGGAGATAGTTGTTCTAATTTATTAAATAATCTTTACCAATTTTTTTTTGAGACAAAGTCTCACTGTGTGACCCTGGCTTGTAGGCCTATGTCAAACTCTGCCTCTGCCTCTGCCTCTGCCTCTGCCTCTGCCTCTGCCTCTGCCTCTGCCTCTGCCTCTGCCTCTGCCTCTGCCTCTGCCTCCTAGGTGCTGGGATTAACGACTCGTGCTACCATGTCAGGCAATGTTTTAAACAATTCTTTCAGATAAACTTTATGACTGTTAAATTAGACAGGTTTCAGACTGCTGTCACAGTCTGTACTTTTGCTCTGCTGACTTAACAATATTGTTTAATGAATATTACATTTGGTATGCAATGCCATCTTGTGTTTTAGATACAAGAAAAGCCATTTAATATAAGTTCTACCACCCCCTTGACTAGTCACTATCTAGGTTGCAGCCAGTTATTTGCACTAGAAATTGAGGGGGCTGAATTACTTTACATATTTTCAACACAAATGACTACATATATATAGATGAAATTCCTAGATGTAGAACTTCTGGATCAGAATTTATGTAGTTAAAAATGGACTGATAGCTACTAATTCTCTTCAATAAAGAGTATGTCGTTCTTACATTATTTGTATAAATACCCATTTTCCTTGCAACCCAGTCAACTGTGTTATAAAATACTATTATCTTTGAAACTTTAAGAAGTTAAAAATAATAGACCAGGGCCAGGTGGGGTGCTGTCTAGCTGTGATTCCATCCCTGGGAAGGCAGAGTCAAAAGGATCTAGAATTCACATTCAGCTTGGAATTCATAATAAGACCTGGCGTCAAAAATTGTTTTAAGGGTAGATCGATGTCTACTTAATTTGATCATTTTCCCTTATTTTATTGTGGAAGAACACATTTCTGTAGGTCTAAGAGCTGTTAGACTTTCCTCTGAAATGATAACTTCACTGTATTAATAATAAAAATGGAAAGCTGCAAGTCGAGACAATTTTAATATTCTTCAGGTTGATGATAAGCACTACTGTCAAGCACTGATGGTCTTCATAATGGAGTAAAGATCTTAGAGCATGATGACTATCAAAGTGGGAATATAAAAGTATGGAATCCCCATCTGGAGAAAATATACTGTCTTTTGAAAATCGTATTTTGCAAGCATTTTTTTAAACCAGGTATCAGAAGAAAATTTCAAATCGTAAAATATTTTTAAGCCTCTGAAAAAGTTCAAACTCGCTAGAAAATGCAAATAAAATCTACACTGAAATTCCATGTCTCCCTAGTCAGAGTGAGAGTCACTAAGAAAACAACTAACAACATATGCTGGCGTGAGCGTAGAGAAAACAAACCCTTACACACTGTTAGTGAGAGTGAAAGCTAGGTCAACTATTGTGGCAATTCATACGCAAGTTTCTCACACACACCAACAACAACAAAGCTCAAACTTCTAAAAATCAAGCTACATATGATCTAGCTATACTACTTCTGGATATTTACCCAAAGGGCTCTAAGTCAACACATCACAGAGACACATTTGCACCTATGTTAGCTGCGGCTCTATGCACGGTAGCTAAACTATGGAACCAGGCCAGTGGTGAACAACAACATACCATGCATATATACACAGTGGGATTATTTCTAGACATTAAAAAGATATGAAGTTATGTTGTTTTCAGGAAACTTGAAACGACTAGGAGAATCAAATTAAGACATTAGGAAGACAAATATTACATGTTTTCTCTCATTTATGAGTCATAAACTTTACATATATGCAAAATCTAAGAAACAAAGGGGGCAGAGAGAAGGAGGGTGGAATTAGCAAGGTGTGTGAGGGGAATATGTTCAAAGAGCATTCATTGTAAATATTTTCTTAAAAGTGGTTTTTCTAAGAATAATGGAAGTATATTCTTGAAGACCAAAGACATGTTAAAATATGAATAAGAATGACAATCAATAACCAGCAAAATGACAATTAAGCACAATGTGTTTCTAAAGTTCAGAAACCACATGTCATGATTGCATTTTCAGAAGATCTTGGTATATAGTCTGGTTATAGCTTGTTGTATAAGCCAGATGAATTTCATTGAGTTAGAAAGACAAGTGAGATCATGTTAATTTAATTGTCTTGTTTCTTGTTTTCCAATATCATCCTTTTCTCACAGTGCAATGCCACAGGCCTACAAACTGTTCTGAAAGCTGGAGATGCCACTCTAAAGGTAAATTAGAAGGCCTCTAACGATTAAGGAAATGTTTAAGTGCTTCCTAATGTATCGGGCAATTGGTTTGTATTCTCAGTTGTAAAACCAATATGTTATATCAGTGTATTTGAAACAACTTGCATATGTTGCTTATTCAATAGCCTCATTAATTTCCCAGCAAAGTATTCCGAGACTGCCAAAGTCAACATTATTTTTCAACATTTTATTTTTATTCTGCTAGATCATACCATATTATTTAACAATAAGATACAAACTTGAATGCAGTTTAACACCCAGTTCAAAGACTCCCATTGTCTAAAATAATGTCTAAGAATTCCTCAGTCTGTAGAAGTTGATAATATTCTTTATATATGGAACACCTGTATGAGTTGTAGGTATGCATTGATGGAAATCAACACTTTTCTTTAAAAACAAATAATCATATGCCCATGTTAAATGGAAAGTTTCTTCCAAAGAGCAGAAAAGGTACAAACTGGGATACTATTACTATCCCACAATTGCAATTGCTATCTCACACCACTTTTAAATTTTACATGGCTAGGAGAGTTATAGCTATTTCAGTTTTATAAAGGATGAATGTTCCTATCAAATAGTTACTATAAAAATAATGGCTTCAAAAAGGATATATCAAATGACCCAACTGAGACATCTAGGATGTATAGGTTATCAGGTGCATGTGTTGGAATATAGTTCTGATATAATGAATCATGTCACTTTAACTCTTGTACTCAGCATTATGTCATGACCCCCTTCCATTAATAAATATCTTTAAAATACTATTATAATAAAGGACGTTGCACATTTTAGTGCAATCATAATGATATATTGGAATACTTACCTGTGAAATGGGTGTTTCATCTACTTCTCATTTTTCTGTGACTTTCGCGGGTATAAAATGAACAGGTCAAGTAATTCGAGTGTGTCCTGGGGAGATGGCTCAGTTTGTAAAGTGTGTGCTGTGCATGCCTGGTAATCTGAGTTAGCATCCTTAGACCCCATGGGGCAAGCTCTGTGCAGTGACAACTCTCCGAAATCTTAGCCCTGAGAGGCTGAGAAAGGACAACTGGGTGTGCTGGCTAGGCAATGTAGGGAAACTGCTCTAGGAGAGCCTATCTCAATGAATAAACAAACAAACAAACAAACAAGCAATAGAGGAAGACAACCAAAGTTGACCTGTCCACACACATCACTGCAGACAAGTGAAAAAGAATTTTGAATCCATCCAATCATTTAAGTCTGTAGCAATTTGGACTTCCCCAAGCACAGTGTGGAGGTCAGCTTTACTCTCCTCTACAACATTGCAGGGCAGCATACAGCCATCATTTCACCCAAACTGATATGAGAATGAATACTGCATTCATAAAGCTAGCTTTCTGCAGGAGGGTGTCTCCTCTAATTGAGATATTTTCTAGATAATTATCAATCCACATGAAATCATAAGAAGTAATACAGAAAGGACTAGAATACACCACCAAATCACTAAATGAAAGAGCTAGTGCAGTCTGAGTGATCTACTCCCTTTCCCTCACTTGCAAACACAGTCTGCTCAATTTTGCACAATGTAGAGGTTTATGTGAAATCACTATAGGCAAACCCTGGTCAGTTTTTCTCTCATGAAAATTGTTTATGCTGACTGTCCTTGTCACCATCTTCTCTCTTCTAACCCCTGCGCCAGACTATCACTACTGCCAAGAAATAACTACAGGATCTCCATTTTTGGAAAATTTGCCATTTGAAAGACTAAAAACATGGACTCACATCCTTTTAGGATTGGCATTTTTCACTCAGCACAATTTCTTACAGATTCATACAAGTAATGGCATGAATTAACAGTTGGCTTACTTTTATTAGAGTCATATGCACTTCTGGCATCTGCCGAAGGGCATACAGGCTGCTACCAGTGTGGCTATTACAGATTAAGCTTCTATAATAGTACATACATTTTGTGTGAACATAGTTTTCATTTTTCTGAAACTAAACTCCAGAATTCAATAGCAATGTTGTATGATAATTTAATGCTTTGTTTAATAAAAAACTGTCAAGCTATAAAATAGCTGCCCTATTTTTCTTTTCCACTAGAAAATTCTGATGGCTTTTTTTCTACTTCTTTGCCTGCATGTGGTTTTGATGGCTTTTCCATTTGCTCATTCTTGTATGGGTTGAGGCAACTAATGTTCTGTATCAAGTCAACGGAACCAGAAGGTGCCCAGGCGTTTGGATAAACAGCACTCCAGGTATCTGTGAAAATAATTGGAGTTGAGGTTATCTTTGAATTGGGGGGGGGGGCTTACTGCCTTTCACAATGCATATAGGCTTCATTTAACCAATCAATGGCACAGAGCACAAAGGACACTCTCACCCACTGGAGGACGTCCTTCCTAGCTGCCTTATTCTTGGCATTTTCCTGGCCTTACCTTTCACACTGAAATGCAAACTCCAGTTTTTCCTGGCTCTCAGGCTTGCTAGCCTTTAAACTAAAGCTATACAACTGGGTTTTGAACTGGACAAACACTTTTGGTTTCTTACACCTTCCATACTGTCTGCCAATATGCACATGTTGGTCAGTTTCCACATTCCCTTCTTTGTGCCTTTCTGTCTACCTCTGTTTCTCTGTCTCTCTGTCTCTCTCTGTCTCTGTCTCTTTCTGTCTCTGTCTCTCTCTGCCTCCAACACACATACATGAACACACACACACACACACACACACACACACACACACACACACACACACAGCACGTTCTGTTTCTTTGGAAAGCCGTTTAGGCCATGAACGAGAAGAATAGTCCTATTACCCTCATCAGTCAGTCACTGCAGAACTAAGAACCAGAGGCTGAGATTTTCTTGACACTAATTTGATGAACAATCTCAAGTGGGTTTTTTATCTCTCTGGGGCATGGTTTCTATAAATCAGAAATGTTTTAATGATCCTTTTAATTTTAACTGTATAAGAATATATATACAGACTTCCAAGGCTGATTAGGAAAATTTAGAACCTAAGCAGAGTTTATGAGTTATTTCTAGCAGAAAAGGAATTAATTTTCTCACTGAATAAGGAATGATCTTGCTGGAGAGCTAGAAAAGCCCATGAATATACTGTTTGCCAAAAAAAAAAAAAAAGAAAAAAAAAATAATTCACACAGCAAGTGGACTTGTTTAATCTAAAATGAACTCTAGTGAGATCTTCATAAACATACTTACTTAAATTTTAATGTGTCTGTGTGTCTGTGTGTCTGTGCATGGATATGCACACAAGTATGCAAGCCATAGAACTCAAAGAGGGTGTCAAATCCCCTAAAACTAGAGCTATAATTGGGCGTGGCCACCCAACATGAGCACAGGGAACCAAATTTGGGTCCTCTCCAATTGCAGTATGAACTCTTAACCACTGAGCCATCTCTCCAGCCCCTTCAGGGAGTCTTCCTTTTGTCCTATAAGGTAGTAGGAATAACCTAGGCATCACAATGACACATATCCAGGAGATCACATTTTCTCTAAAGAATTTGTAATCCTGTGTAAGTGTTGCCAATTATGCTTTAAAAAGATGTCACAGCACTTTGAAAAACACACCAGGGGAATCAAAGAAAGCCAAACTTCAAAGGTGGGATCAGAGAGTGTGTGATTCTTACATAGGCTTTTAATGGTTTGTGCTTCTACAAGGGCTGAGGAGACAGTCAGTGTAGGTTCTCTACATCATTTGGCTACTCTTTCAAGTCTTGATTGGGGATGGTGGGCTGATAAATGTGTATTAGATCTTTGATCAGTATCCTAGCTTATAAATATAGAAAGATGCAAAAGCAAGTGATGGAGAGAAAACAAGGAAACCAGGGTGTTGAAGAAGCCCCGAGTCTCTAGTGTAATGTAGTTCCGTGTAGATTCCAAACAGAGAATGACATGGATCTTTGACAGAAGCACATATTTCCAAGATCCATCCCTGACTTTCAAACACGGGCTCATAGGGCAAAACCCAGGAACATGAAGTTTCAAAAGTTCCCTGAGTTACTTTTATGAATAGTCCAGTGCCAGGTCATGTCTGACATTTGGAAAATACTGACACAAAACAACATTACATTCTAAGACAGAAAAGGGACAAAAAGTAAATTTCCAGAATATGCCAATATCATGTGCACAATAACCAGCAACATCCCTTCCAAATCTCCCAGAACTTAACCCTTTGTGAGCTAATTTCTGACACAAGTTTTTTGTTGTTGTTTTGTTTTTTGTTTTTTGTTTTTTTAAAGAGCCTGTGTAAGGTCTAGATTGGTTCCAAACTTCTCTGTCCTTCTGTCTCGCAGCAGAAGCCAGAGCTCTATTTTATGCCCACAGACTCATTTTCAATCCTTCCTTTTTGAACAAAATTGGATCTTGGGAGCCAGCTTACTTAAGCGGCTGCCATCCTGAATTGTGAGATATCCCTGGATTAAACCCTCACAGTAATCCACCCGGTATCTCCTCATCGCCTGGAACATTGCCACTTCCCTGGCACCAGTCACACGACGGAGATGACTTTCTATCAATCTACCTCAGCGTCCAATGTCCTCCATCCATTTTCTGCTCATGGTTTACTTTCTGATCTCCTGGTCTTGGTAAAGAAACCTCAGGCTTAATAACTGGCTTTTGCTATTCTGATGCAACAATTTATATTTCTGAACTCATTCTACTCCAAAGCACGGATCATATCACCACATGTAGCCCAACTGTAAGAGTATATGTAATTCTACTTCAATCAGAATGTCCCTCCTGACTTCCCATAGCAACTGCCTTAACTCTATGTGCTAATACCATTGATGACCAGGTTGAGCCCTCCCTCACTATGTACCCATCCACAGACAATTTCCCTGACACCTGTAATGTCTAACTCAAGGATATGTTAGTTTACCCCCTCCCATCACATCTTACTGAAACAAGTGGTTCTGTGCAGTTAAAGTGTGAGCTCTCACATAGGACACACACTACTCTATCCACTGTACATTCACTGAGCCACGACCAGACACGCCACACTGGTGGCAAGGAACAGACTAAATGGTACATTTACTTATCATGACATTTCCTGACGCAAAATCATAGAAAAGAAGCTGATCAATGCTGGATAGAAGAAGGAGTTAAGATCAATCATGGAATGCAAGTCTACAAAAATAATTCCATGGATATAGAGCCGGGAAGACATTTCGATGGGTATACTGCTTCTATGTAAGCATAAGGACCTACTTACCCACGTAACACATCAGGCCTAGTGGCACACTCCTGTCATCCCAGGGCTGAGTATCAGGGACAAGTAGATCCCTGGGGGCTGGCAGTCTATAACACACACACACACACACACACACACACACACACACACACACTGAGCAGAATCCTAACATCTCAGGAGTTCAGCCCCAATGGACATCTAATCCTTGTGCTCACTTGTTTTACACCCAGCCTGATCCATTTTGGCCTTGATACTGTGAAAGAGCAGAACTCATGGTTCCCTCAGGAGAGCAATAGGAACAAATTAGCCAATATTTATCAAATCATCTGAAAGTGAGCAGAGCTGAATGCCTTCACACATCAATCCCGCCCCCCCCCCCCCCAGACTCCAGGCTGCACTTACTACAAAGTCCCAGGGCTTCCTTCTCCTGGAAAAGTTGGGGTTTTCCTGGGGGAAAGGTGAGCAATAATAGAGAAGCCGCGCCTGCCTTCAAACTCCACTCGGAGGCTTCACTGAACCTGTATGTGTTTCTTACTAAGACAATGCATACAAATGAGCTTTCACTTGCCTGTGAGAGGGAAAGGATTCTGAATAGCAGAAGCCATCACCAGGAAGTGGCCAAAGCACTCTCTTTTATCTCCATTGAGTAAATATGAGCAGTTTGTTTCTCTTTGGTTTCAAGAATCAAGATGTTAAAATAAGATTGGATAGTTTCCTTAATTCCTCCGTGGTGTCTTCTTTCATGTTCTAGTAGGCATAAGGTATGGAATATTTTTACAGATGCCCAGTCTGCTCTCAGACTCTATTAGGCATTTTAGAATCCTAGGAAATGTTTGTTTATAACTGTAAATATTTGCAGAGCACTTTGTAACTAGTGAGTCTCTTTCAAATGATTCTAGTTCCTTTAGTTCTCCACAAAACTCAAGTGAGAATTGTCATTCCTTTCTTAAAATGAAGGAAAATAGGGTTTGACACTGTATTCATTTCCCAGAACTACCATGACAGATGCCACAAATTGGACATCTTAAAACAACAAAACTGTATCCTATTCCAATTATCGAAAAACACAAATAGGAAACAAAATGTTGGCAGAATTGGTGCCTCCTAAAGCAGAGGTTCTCAACCTGTGAGTCACAACCCCTTTGGAAGTCACATATCAGATATTTACATTATGATTCATAATTAGCAAAACTACAGTTATGAGGGGTCAAAGCATTAGGAAGTTTGAGAACCATGACCCCAGAAGCTATGAAAGGCAGTTTGTTCTGTACCCAGCTTCTGTATTCTGGAAATTGCTACACATTCCTTGTACCCTAGGCTTGCAGGCATATCATTCAATCTCTGCCTTTATCTTTACATCGTGTTTTCTCTGTGTCCTTTTCTAACAAGTGTACCAGTCAATGAATTTAGAGCTAAGGCCAAACTGTGGTAAACCCCCATCCCAAATAAGTCATGGGTTTAGGTTATAAGTGAATATGAATTTTGTGAAACCCCAACTCACCACTAGAGAAAGATTTATAAATTTCAAATTTTTCACTTGAGTATAAATCATAAAATAAAGACTCGAATTTTTCTAACTCCAATCTAAATCATGTCATAGGTTGGACCCTTTGAATACTCATCTACCTCAACTTGGGAAAGAGTCCCTGCTTCATTCAACAGCTTCCAAGTTAGAGTAATTAGCCCAGAATTAAACATGGTGGCTGTTACCAGGGCAACAGGTCATGCTCATTGTCAGTAGCTTCTCTTACAACCCAGCATCACTTCCTCCACCCATATGTTGGACCAATATGGATTATGAACCACTTTCCTACCTTAGAATAATGTACATCCTTGTTTCTTAACCTAAAGTTCCTTCAGTACAGATAGCGTACTCAGAATTTAACTGTAATTCATGTCTAAAAGGCCAGGGCAGATGCAAATGCTCATCATCCCGCTTCCTGGCCTGCTTCTTTAAGCTGATTCTAACCAACATCTAATTTTTGTCATAGTTCATTCTCCCCCACTTCCCCTTTCTTTCTCTTTCTATCCCCTTATCTTCTTCCCCATCCTCCTTTCCTTCTTTTATTCCATAAATTCATACATAGATACATTTTCAATGTCCCAGGGATCTTCTGTCTCTGTCCCCTGGATGCTGGTGGTACAGACAGCTGCAAACATACAGCTTTTGCAGTGGTTCTTGGATTTGCACACTGAGTACTTACCGATGGAGCTGTCTCCTCATCCCTGATCACTGTTTCTCAAATGTCATAAGCTATTACTATAATCTCAAATAATTATGACATGTCCT
>LR751448.1:0-48148 GCA_902729485.2 Mus minutoides | reverse complement strand
TTTATACTGTTAGTGACTATTGTGAAGGGTGATGTTTCCCTGATCTCTTTCTCAGCCAGTACATCTTTTGTATAGAGAAAGGCCATTGATTTGTTTGAGTTGATTCTATATCCAGCTACTGCACTAAAGCTGTTTATCAGGTTTAGGAGTTCTCTGGTGGAGTTTTTGGGGTCACTTATATATACTATCATGTCATTTGTTTTTATAAGATGAAAAAAAAACCCACCTAGCCCCCACACATGTGGGCATACTACATGATTCATCATGTAGGTTTAGACTTTTCTCATTACTTATTTCCTAAGTCTACTCATTTTCTTTTTCTAAAACATTTTAATTTAATCAAAATATAATTGTGACAGCTTCCTCCTTGCCCTTTCACCATTTAATCTTTCCCATGTTCTCCCCCTGTCAAAGTAATGAATTACTATTATTATTATTATTATTATTATTATTATTATTATTAGGATGTGTGTATATTTGAGCAGAAATATATAACATAACCTGCTGAGTCTGTTTTTGTTTGTTTATGCTGAACATTTTTTCAATTCACTAAATCACTAAAATCTCACAAAGATATATTCAAGTTTTATTATATATGTATTAATGCATTTGATACAGCATTACGTTTTTATTTAAATACAACCTAATAAAGCCCTACTGGTTTTTGACATACAATTTTATAAACCTTCTTTACTTGACATTGAATCCCTTACATGTATAAGCACCTAACATTACCAGACTTCAATGTATTTTTATAATTGCCTGAGGCTGTGGGCACGCTAATTTAGCAACAGAAGAGAACAATGGTTGTTTTATATAATTCAAGCAAATAAATTCATTCTTTAAATTTTTGTTGAATGTTGCATTTTTTTCAGGTTTTTTTTTTAATGTACTAGGAGCTTGCTTATTGGAAATAGATGACAATTCTTTCTCATATCTTGGTATTGAGTAGATTGCTTATCTACTAAACTTGTGTAAAGAAGTTTGGGTAAGATGTAGAAGTGACCCTGTTTTAATTGATGGCATCACACAGTCTCACTGTAAGACCTTAAAGGAGATCTAGTCTTCAAATCTTAGTCGTCATTGTCAACATCCAAGTGTACTATACATTTGGCACTTAAACTTCAGAGCACTAAACAAACTTCTCTCTGGTCATGAATTCAGCCCAGTGATAATAGCTATGGAAGAGTGCATTATGGGATATTTTAGGACTGAGCCTGAGAGCTCAAGGATGAATAGCATCTACATTTCACATGTTCAAATGCCACACGTAACCAGTGAGCACTATATTAGGTAAAAGGAGAAGCAGAGAATGTTCTCCCAGATAGAATGGCTAGTAATTCAACATCAATATAAACCTTCTCCATTTCATCATATTGAAATGTGTAAACCCTTAGCAAAGGGGTTCATAAATATTACAGTGTGACATGCCACTTTTTATTCTTCTTTCCCCTATGAATCAGGAACTGATCTTCTATAAGTACATGTGGGTACATAGTGTTTTTATGGTGTGTGTGTGTGTGTGTGTGTGTGTGTGTGTGTGTGTGTATGAGAGAGAGAGAGAGAGAGAGAGAGAGAGAGAGAGAGAGAGAGAGAGAGACTTGGTGTGGAGATAGGCAGTGTGATAATCATTAGGTACTTTATCTGTTAACTCTTCCTCTGACAAAATGTGGTTTAGCCATGTTGGTGGACATGGTGACTTCACAGGACTTGGTACTAATGGCTCAGGTGAAAAACAGAACTGTAAAGATGTTACCAAACGATTCCTATTCTCCAAGTCTACACTTTTGTAATTTCAAACTGAAAGCAGTAACGGAAATGGAAATGAAAATATATCCAGGCTTGCCATGGTGCTAGGGAGGAAAGCAAGGACAGTAGTGATGAGAGGGTTACTGACTAGATCAGGGAAGGAAGGCAGAGGCTGATTTGCACAGAATCACCTAGGCAACCACCTTTCACCTGGTTATCACTGGCAGTCAGCCCATTCAAACAATGGATACCTAAGGATGCAGTTGATAAACGGCCCTTTCCCATTGGATCTCTTTTGTCTCCAAGGTAATGGCTGACTTGCTGCATGCTGACAATGCTTTTGCCAAGTTCCTAATGCTCTCTTCTGAGGATGTCTCTCCCTTGGCCACCAGGGTTCAGGCTGCCTGGTATTTCTCGTAATATTTTTGCTTCAATTTCTGTTCAGCTTAAATACAACCATAAGTACTCCTATGAAGACAGACACATTGTCATAATTTTCTCTGTGGCTCGTGACAGTTCTTATCATGGGATCCTGAATCTTTAGGTGTCATTACCCACACATGGGCAGTGCATTCTGGCTCTGAAACCTGGCTATCTCGTAAGCTTTGCCTGTGCAACTGCAGCTAGCTATCTGTACCCTCCAAGGAGTGGACATCCTTGTTCTACATTGGTTTCCTCCTGCTCTTAAATGGAGTCAATTGTGTGCTTTTTAAACACCTCTTAGCCTAGAGTCTAATGGGACATAAATATTCACAATATTTATAAAAGTTGTTAGGAATGCTAAATAGACAGAGATTAAGCTTACCCACTAAGGTTATCCTGTTCTTGATAATAGAGGTTTTAGAGATGAGAGAGACCTTGAGAAAACATCCTAAACATCCAGACCTGGATGCTCATAGGAGACAGCTCTTGCCTTTATTCTCAGGCTATTTGGTGACAGTACCTGCAGTGGACTCCTTAGTGGACAGCTTTCCATTTTACCTCCTGCTTTTCTAAGATGGTATGAGGCGCACAGCTATTGCCTTTGTATGGTAGCCATCTGCCAAGTCAAGGAACCTCTTTATTGTACCAACAGCACCAAATCAAGCAGTAGATATGCTCAGTCCTGCCATTGTATCAGTGGTAGTCCATGACTACAGCATGCTGGAAAGCCTGTCTTTTAGATATGCATCTTCATATCTCACACAGAGTATTCAGGATATTTTCATTTTTCAGAGTAGTATATTTAAGAGTGGGCATTAGCATATCCACTAAAACCCATATTTTTACCCAAGTAATTATTTTTTCTCAATTTTTTTTTACTAACTGATTGTATAAATATATTAACAAATAGTACTTTATCTGTCTCCATACATGTATGCTATATATAAGCAGATTGTATATGCTGGGTATATTTTCTATTCTGTGCAGCACCTGAAAGTGCAAGCCTAGCTTTTAGCACTTGCTTCTGAAGTTCTTTCTGGAGGGTCAGAACCATAAAATTTCTACAGCAGGAGGAGAAATAAGCACAGAAACTGTCATTTTCAAGCCTCTATCTTATGAACTAAAAAGTGTTCATACAGCAAAAATGTAAGTCCTACTCTGCCTAGAGGCACTGCCAAGATCCTGGGCTCTCAGGTAGGTATTTCATAGCTCTTCTTAGTTCAGGCATGCACACATGACTGGACAATTCCAGAGACACTGGCAATAAAACCTGGTTACAGCTAGTACCTTAGCAGGGAGTAAAATACCAAGAAAATTTATAGCAGGTAACTTGCCAAGCACTCCAGCAGAAGCATCAAACTATGCCACCGCCAAGTGCTGCTTACTGACTGGTTCCTTTATTTCATTTAACAACACTTTTGTGGTCCAGGAGCATCAAGAATGATACTCGTCCTACAGTCTACAGTTAGAATCATCAGAGGCTGTTTTTCATAAAGATGTGTGTGTGTGAGTGTGTGTGTGTGTGTGTGTGTGTGTGTGTGTGTGTGTGTGTGACAGAGAAAGACAGAGAAACAGACTGAGAAAGAAAGACATTGAGAGACAGAAAGACAGAGACAGAGACAGAGAGACAGAAATGTCAGCTTCAACTGAGATGGAAAATCATTGTATAATAGTACTAGGTTACTGGATGAAAAAATTTTAAACTACACAACTCTTTAGATGTACATTTGAGAAGAATCTTGAAATGTGTTAGAGAAAACAATAATGGTCTTTAAGCATGATTATTGCAAAATAGTTGTTGGTGGAAATCTTGATCTATTTGTCATTAGCCTTGGATTCCAAGGAGCAGGGTCTGAGAATCAACAATGTAATCATATTTACCAGTGCCTGAGATTTGGTGAGGAAAGAAACTTGCTAAGAAAAAAAGAACTGAACCTCTAGAGAGGTAGTTTGCCCGCAATCCTATGTCCTTTCTAGTATAACATATAGCTGACTTTCACATTTTTGTAAGTAAGAATTAAATAGCTTCACATCTTATAATCATGTGCTCTTCTGGACTAAGTTGTATTTATGGAAGCAGGACTTAGGAGCAGTATCCATCGCCTCTAACATACACTGCAATGTTGACCAACATAAAAGGTCAACTATAACCATGCCATAAGACATCATCTAACAGCCTAAGGTTATTAACATTATTAAATCACTTTATGTTATCTGGAAAAGTATTGTGTTATTCTTTTTATACTTAACAAAATTACTGTTAAATACTAGTACATTGTGTGAACCTTTAACAGAATAAGCAGCATCTCCATAACCAATGATCCTGGATATAGGAGGAAGGAGGGGAGGGCTTCATTATAATGTTACCCATAGCTTCATGTGCCCTACAAATAAAGTTAAATGCCAGCTTCTTTCAGAATTACTGCCATTATAACCGAATAGGGAGGTGCCTACTGGGAAATAATAGAGGAAATAATAAACAATAGCTCTTAGCATTGAATAATAAATTTTATTCACAGCTTTAAAAGTTCTCCAGAAATATTCAATAATTAAGTTTAGCCGCATGCCCACAAAGTAGGCATTAGGTTCTGTGTTTTATAGATGTGTTCATTTATTATGGTATGAGCTGCAATCCACATTTGAGAGAATATTTGAGTAAGAAAAATTACACTGAAATGCATCAATTTCAGACCTACCGGGAAGTGAAGGAATAACATGGTTACTCTTAGGAGTTCCTGAAAAATTAATGCTCATTCAACATACTTAATTTAATACTAAGAAACTTAAGGGTCAAAGAGAGTCTAATTCATCAAGACATAGATGCCAGGCTTTGATCATCAATGTACTTAAACATTCTATATGAAAACAGAAGCGGTAGTAAAATTTACATGAAACAGAAGCTACACTCAACTAGTATTTGCAAATAATACACATGATGCAGGGCTAACATACAAAATTTATAAAGGGCTCATGCAAATCAATAAAGGAAAAGCAATTCACTTTGAAACAGGCAAAAAAAAACCTAACAAGACTTTGTTTATGGAGAATATACAAATAACCAAGATCTATGTGAAGAAGTGTTAAACATCAGTGAAAAGCAAGTCAAAACCACAGTATGGTATCAACTTCCCTCAGTTAAAAATTAACAAAGGCTATTAAATAATAAGTGTTGTCAAGGATGTGAAGAAGGGGAAACCTGAAGTCTTCATGGAAATGTGCATTGGCAAAGCCCTTGCAGAAAACAGCAAGGAGTTCATAAGGCAATTCAAAGTTGAACTGTCATAGAACCTTGCTTTTGGACATATGCCCAAAGAGAATGCAATGTCTGCATTGTAAAGAAATCTGTATTCTCCTGTGCATTCAGTATTCACAATAACCAAGATGTGGAAATTACTCAAGTATCTGTTGGTGGATAAAGGGATATAGAAATTGCTACTTAGACCTTTCTGTAACAGTATCACTCAGCCTTAAAAAAGGAGAGTCTTCCTCTTGCTACAACATAAATGTAAACCAAGAACAAAAAAACTAGAATAAGCTAAATACAGAAACAACCATACCGCATGATAATTGCATTTGGAATTGTGTGGGACAATGTATTTGTTTTCAAATGTTAATTATACAGAAACAAAATACTTGTGATTACCAAATACAGGGAGGAGGAGTAAGATATGGAAGGATATAAGTCAAAAGTTATAAGGTAGTAGGTAAAATGGTGAAGAGAAAGAATAGGAAATCTAGAGATCTGACACTCAACGTGGAGTCTTGAAATTCTGTTGAGTCTGAAATGCTTGCTAAGTGAATAGATTTAGATGCTCTCAAGACTCTCAACTCAAAACTAACAGATGACAGGGAAAACTGCGAGATGATTGGTACATTGATCTTTAACCACTTTATTATGGCTATGTAAGCTATAACACTATGTCTGTTTTAACTACACATAATAAAAATCCTCTTCGAAAATTTCACGGGCAGTAAGATGGCTCAGCAAATAGAGACAGGGCAGGCTCTACAAGATCATGAAAGTCCTTTCCCTTTATTCAGGAGGAAGTGAGAAGACAATGAAGGCCCACTCACTATCACAGGCAGTGTGACCCTCTCACCTGCATAGTCAGGCCAGTCTTGTACAGAAGAGCTAGGAAATACTGGTAAGCATAAGTTTCGGCTGGCAGAAGTTTTGGTTACTCCATAAAAATGTGATCGAAATTAATGATTCAAATCTAGCCTGTAGCTTCTTTTTATATGGTTTATGTTGAAAGTGATTTTTATAGGTTTAAATAATGGGAAAAATTATCAAAAGAATACTATTTGGCAGTAAGGGCAGGATGGGGTTTACCACATAGCTTGGGTTTGTCTGAAACTCGCTATATAGTCCAAGTTTGCCCCAAATTCAACTTTCTTGTGCCCCATATTACCATGTGATGGGATTAAAGGCTTATGCTACCGCATATGGCAAAAATAGTATTTTTCTTATTGAAAATTATGTATTAATCAAATTTCTATGCCAGTAGGTGATTTTATTAAAATAAATGTCTATGTCTCTGTCTGCTATCTTCCCTCAATAACGTTCATACACAGTGAGACTGAACAATGTCATAAAACACAGCCAGAGCCCCAAACCTCTTCTTTTGTTATCTGATTTCTTACAGAAAACCTACCAGCTTCTCTACTAAATGATACATCTTGGAGATGTATAATCTCTGTGCATCTGTGAATACATTATTTTCATCACAATTTGATTAACATCCATGCCACTTTTACATCTATGAGCTTATTATACTATTTCATCAATATATCAATTGTCCTGGGATTTTCATGGCTTTAATAATTGATGTGTCTTTCACAAATCACATTGAAGCAGATACTTACTATGTAATGGTATTTCAAAGCTATTGTTTCAGGAATCTCTCACAAAAGCCTTTTGGGGTACACCTGAGAAGGCTCGCTGTTATACTTTATAGAAAGAGAAACCTAAGTTGAGGGAATTTAAGGAAGTTTCTAGGATCAGTGTTCCCTGAATGAATCATTTCTCGCCTTCAAATCTAGAAGCCACGTAGATCCTGATAGAATAGTATTTTTCCCTAGGGCTACAAAATGGCGAGATAAGTAAGTCAGTATCACTCTAATATCAAAACCAAAGAAAAACACAACAAAAGACAAAACTATGGGCCAATACACATCATTAACATAGATGTAAAGATCCTCAATAAAATATGTGAAAAACAAATACAGGCATATATTAAAAAGATCACTTACCAAGATTAATTTGCCTAGATTAATCAGAGAGGCAGGGATGGTTCAACATGTAAACATTAATCCATGTATTGAACAATACAAATCGGCTTAAAAACAAAAGTCACATGACAAAATCCAACATGCCTTCATGGTAAAAGTCCTGGGGAGAGCAGATCTAGAGGGAACGTACGACTACATAATAGAGGCTATATGTGACAAAGCACAGCCACCATTATCCCAAGTGGATAACTCAGAGTAACCACCTAAAATCAGGAGCAAGAAAGGAATGGCCACCATCTCCACTGCTTTTCAATACAGTGCTTGAAGCACTCTAGCTGGAGCAATAAAGCAAGAGAATGAAACTAAAGGAATGCAGATACCAATTACCAGAAGTCAAGAGTTAACACTATTTACAGATGACATGATATTATGCATGAGAAATCCAAAATATCCCACCAGAAAACTTCTAGAAATGACTGATAATTTCATCAAAGTGGCAGGAAACAAAGCCAATCTCCAAATCAGTAGCCTTTCTTTTCAAGAAGCACACTGAGAAAGAAATCACAGATAAAGTCAAATTCACAATAACCCCAGAGGAAAGAAAATATCTAGGAGTAAGCATGAACACGGAGATGAAAGACCTCTATACTGAAAACTTTTCATGAAGAGAGAGATTGACAAAGACATTAGTATGTGGAAAGAGCTCCCAAGCTCATGGGTTGGTAATTTAATGCTGGGAAAATGACCACTCTCCCCAAAGCTATTAGATTCAATGCAATTCCAATCAAAATCTCCACAACCTTCTTCGCTGAAATAGTAATTTTTAAAAATCACTAAATTTATATGAAGCCATGAAAGATCCCCATATAGCAAAAGCAATCCTGAGCAAAGAGGATGATGCTAAATGGATTACCAATCCAAATTTTAAGCCATTGCTCCCAAGGGACCAGGAGAATAGGAAGGCATGTGGAAGCATTAGGAACAGCCCGGAACAGCAAAGCTGGGAGACCAGGAAGACTTGAACCACATCATTGTCAGTGCAACTATGAAACACATTCACAGTCACCCAAAGCCTTGTGATCTATCAAAGGACTAAAGATAAAGAATGTGAGATGCTGCTCGGGTTTCTGCTTGGGTAACAAGAAAGGTTTCAGTGCCTTTTCACTGAACAAGTGAAGGAAATGTTGGAAAGAGATGGCGATAAGGCCAGTTTTAGAACTGCTGACTCTGGTGTTCTGTGAGAACATTCAGATAGAGATGTCAAGACTACAATCCACACCAGAACGGAGTGTCATGTCTGCAAGGAAGATGCCGGGCAGAGAGCCATCAGAGAGCAGGTGGCAAGTAAAGCCCATTGTTTATTCGACAAATATTTATTGAACACCTATAGTGTGCCAGAGATCATTTTAGATGCTAGGTGTAGGGCAGAAACAAAAAAGATTTTAAAATCTATTTTGGAGCTAACAATCTAGCAGAAGTTATAACCTGGCGTGTACACATGAAGCCACAGTTACAAATTATGTCAGGGCTGGAGGGAAATATCACCAAGTGTTACAAATATGAACAACAGAGACAGACATGACTTTACAGAGAGACAGCGGGCTTCACTGAGAGATGCTGACAAGCTAAGTTAGCTAAAGAACTCCTCAAAGGGAGACTGCATATGTGAAGAAGCTGGAAGGGGAAAGGGCTCCCTTTCATGGCCCTGAAATGGGTCTTCATGGTTGGAACTCAATACATGAATCCTGGGTGAGAGAAAGGTATGTTCAAGAGCTTCACATTCAGGAAAAAATCTACTACAGCAGCAATCCATCAGTCAGTTGTCAGCATGTGGACTATAGAAACCATCAACTTGTAAAAGGAATAGGGAAGAAAAATCCTGAAGAGAAATCCAGAATCCACATCCAACACAATATAATGATGTATGGGCCACTAGATGGGAATAGAAAAGAAACACCACAAAGCATAACATAGTTAAACACTAAATATGCAGAACAACAAACAAAAAAAGTATTGATAGTCACAAGAGAAAAATCTCAAGTCACATAAATGAAAATCATCAGAAAAGTGTTTTATTTTGAAGACATACTTGATTGTATTTTTAATGTAAGTCTTTACTTTTGAAAAGCAAGCTGTTAAGCTCTGTAGATTCATGAGATGAGTCTTTTACTCTACAATGAAGTCTCAATTCTTCAGGTTCCCACGGGGACAGTAATAACACGCAGGTACTCATCTGCGTCATTGCTTCTTTCTTTCAATAGACAGGTGATTGAACACAGAACATCGTGTGTGCCAGACAGGTGCTTGGCCACCTAAGTACAAGGTCTGCCCAGTAATTTATTAACTAGTAAAAGTGAAATTTTTCATGTTAGTGCATATTCAAAATTATCCAGTAGGTGGTGGCATGTTCTGTATTCCCTGTACTAAGGAGGCAGAGACCAACAGATTTCTGAGTTCAAGACCAGCCAGGCCTACAGGAAAAGTTTCAGGACAGCCAACTCTACACAGTCTTTAGACTGCTGCAGCTGGGGATCCATCCCATAATCAGCCACCAAACGCAGACACTATTGCATACACCAGCAAGATTTTGCTGAAGGGGCCCTGATATAGCTGTCTCGTGTGAGGCTATGCCAGAGCCTGGCAAACACAGAAGTGGATGCTCACAGTCAGCTATTGGATGGAACACAGGGTTCCCAATGGAGGAGCTAGAGAAAATACCCACGGAGCTGAAGGGGTCTGCAACCCTATAGGTGGAACAACAATATGAAATAACCAGTACCCCCAGAGCTCATGTCTCTAGCTGCATATGTAGCAGAAGATGGCCTAGTCAGCCATCATTGGGAAGAGAGGCCCCTTAGTCTTACAAACTTTATATGCCCCAGTACAGGGGAATGCCAGGGCCAAGAAGTGGGAGTGGGTGGGTGGGGAGTAGGGTAGGGGGTAGGGAGGGTATAGGGGACTTTCAGGATAGCATTTGAAATGTAAATGAAGAAAATATCTAATAAAAAATCGGAAAAAAGAAAAAAATGAATATGCAACACACACACAAAACATAAAAACAATAAAACAAAAAACAAAAAACAAAACAAACAAACAAAAAACAAATTCAGTCTATCCAAGGCTGGTGAGATGGTTTAGTGGGTAAAGTCCTTTGTCACCAAGCCTGATGACCTAAATTTGATTTCCAAATCCCACATGGTGGAAAATAAGAACCAACTCCCACACATTGTCCTTTGATCTCCCTGTTTGTATCATGGCACATATGCATAAACATACATACACACAATATAAATAAATGTCAAAAAATTAAATTAAGACTATCAAATTGTAAACTGTCACTGTTTATCCTTCTTGAAGTAGATAATCATCTAAATGAGTTAGGATTAATTTAATTAAAATATTATTCACAAGTTGCTCTTTACTCCAAAATGTAGAAAAAAATGTAAAGAATTGGAAAGGACGTTGTAAGAGCGTAATAGGGAAGAAATTAACAGGGAAAAGACCTCCCGGAATTAGAACACTTTATCTTTAAGGTAAAGCTTAAGTTGGGTAACAACCAGATAGGTGTTAAAATTATATTGTGAATCAAAAAGTCCAATCAGACACAATCAAACATATGATAGATTCGTCTCTAAAGAGGGCTTGGCTTTCTAAAGATGGATGCTCTTTGATTTATCTCCAGTTGCCTGTCTCTGTCTGTCTCTGTCTCTGTCTGTCTCTGTCTGTCTCTGTCTCCCTCTCTGTGTGTGTCTCTCTCTCTCTCTGAGTAGAATAAACATCCAGCACAGAGCAAGAGTTTTGATCTCCAAGAATCACAATTTGGGGTTTAAAATGAGCATAGCCAGCATATCATAGCAAAGAGCTTCTGCGTCACTCTGTCAACTAAAGTCATCTCAACTTTCACAACAGCAAACCTATTACTGGCCCCATCTGACTTAACTGAGTGTCTCCTAGACAGTGAAACTGCATTTCTGTGGCTCAGCAAATGATCCCACTTATCATTCATCTGTCTGCATGGGATTGACCCCTAGAAGCCAGTGCTGTACTGCTCTACACAATCGTAAGGGTTAATCAAGTGGCCATGTCTACTAGTGCCCAGGAGGGCCCACTCTGCCCACTGACGCCTAGACTTCATCATTGATGAACATTCCTATAAAGATCTCGGCTGTTCCATTAGAAAAAATTTTAGTACTCAATTCATAAATAACCTTGACAATCTAGTTTTCTCTTGCCTAATGTAACTTTTATGTGATAACAAATGTCCTGAATTGTATACATTATTAAAGTTGTGTTTAATTTTTATTTTTAAACATTCCTACTTATGAATACTTCCCACAGAACAATCTCTTTAAAAGTGTATCTCAAACCAGGCATTGTGGTGCATGCCTGCAGTCCCAGGACTTGAGAGACAGAGGTGGGTAGATCTCTGGGAGTTCAAGGCCAGCCTGGTCTACAAAGTGAGTTCCAGGACAGCCAGGGCTGTTACACGGAGAAACATTGTCTTGAAAAAAATCAAAAAATTAAAAAATTGCAGTTCATGTACGAGGATGATAAATGAACAAGGAGAGAATCAATAGACATGCAAGACTGCACAAGGAAAAACCCAGGAGGCCTCAACCTTACACAACGAACTGCAGGCAACTGAGGGAAGCTGGGAGCAGGAGAGGTGGCCGTCTCCAGGGAAGAGTAGACCAATTTGCTGTCCAATATCAAAGTATCAGCCATGAAAACATATATAGAAGTAACAACATATGGGCTAAACAAGTTATATTTAGGAACACACAAATATATATGTATTATATATTATACAAATATGTATGTGCATGCTATAACAATTGATGAAAAAGAGACCATATTTTGAAGGAGAGTAAGGAGGTGCAGGTGAAGGTTCAGAGGAAGAAGAGGGAAGGGAGAATTTTTGCAATTAAAGTATAATCTCAAAAGTAAACACAAAACAATCAGCTAAACTGACCAACAAGATGGCTAAATGGATAAAGGGACTTGCGGGCAACTGAGATCAATCTCTGGGACCTACATGCACAGTAGAAGGAGAGAGCCAACCCCTCAAGTTGTCTTCTGATCTTCACAGATGCACTACAGCACACGCCTCTACGCATACTCACAACCTCACTCACACTCATTTAAATAATAAAAGAATGACCTTTCCCTTCCTCGGGGAGGCTCACCTGTACCCCCACCACCAAGGTCTCACCACCTGTGTGGAAGAGTTGGCTCATGAGAGCAGGACAGCTGACCCCTTGCCAGTTGTGGCAGCTGGGGGGTGGGGGGATGTTAGAGAGCTCATCGTGGTAGTGGGGCCCAGAAGAGCTGGTGACTGACCAACTCAGCTACCTCTCAGGCCCAGATCCAGGGCTTTGAGATGCTCCACCCCAACATCTATCCAGTATATGAACTTCCGGTGAAGGGGTCAGTCCTGCAAATTCAAAGCCTCAAGATCTCCATGACACAGGTCACCAACAGGATGTTCTAGAGGAGTCCCAGTGGGGATTCACTATTGATAGTGTAGCAGAAGCCAGAGGCCTCAAACCAGACCAATGTCTCATTGCAATGAACATTTTCAAGTGAAGATGTATGAACAGAGAAGTAAACTGTGGGACACTATGATATACTACAGTTTACATAATGAGATGCTTTACTTAAATTCTTTTTTTCCTATTTTTTTAAGGGGAGGGAGGTTGTAAGGGTAGAGAAGATGAATAGGGAGATGAGTGGGATTGGGGTACATGATGTGAAATTTACAAATAATCAATGAAAAGTTTATAAATTGCTTTTTACAATGCAACTCAAATTTGTGAAGCTTTGTATTCATTTGCAGTTGTGTTTCCCACTCACAGTTTGAGGTAAATACAATAGTTTTGAAGGAAACATATTTTCACTGATAAGTTAATAGTTGGCAAACTCATTCCCTCTCTCATGTCTCTCAAAGGAAATCGCATCTTATTACATTACAGACTACAAAGAAGAGGAACTGGAGAGTCTTGCAGGAAGCAAAAAAGATAGATAGATAGATAGATAGATAGATAGATAGATAGATAGATAGATAGATAGATAGATAGATAGATAGATAGATGATAGATAGACATACGTGTGTATTATATATATGCGTGTGTATATATATTATACATATTTTATATAATGTGTGTATATATGCATTTAAACCAAAGTCTCATCCTCAAAACTCATTCTTTCCCACAAAAGTCAAACACTTTAGTGGTCCTTACACCTTTGAGAAAATGCTGTCCATCTCTTTTCCTCTCAGCTTCTATTACTACCCTGCACTAATTCTGCCTCCCGAGTTTACAGCCTCTTGAACATGCCACCCCACTACCTGACCCCTGCCTCCATATCTGCTACTTCCACCACCAGAACTCAGTCCTTCCTGTTGGTTTCCTCTTCTGGCAAACGCCCACTCACAGTAGAAGGCAGTTCCCATCTGCCTCAGCTTTCCTGAGCCACCCAAACAGCTGCCCACTCGGTCGTGCGTGTGCCAACCCTGTACCTACTATTTAGCTCATTGGTGCTAAATGGCTCCTAACTTGTTTCTCTCATCAGGTATTGAGGTTCTCCTAAACATTATGCACTGTACAGCTTTCTCTTATTAGTAATTAGCACACTACCGGAGACATACCAAATTGTGTCCTATAAGTTTCTGAATCAAGCTAACCTGTTCATGACCCAAAGAATGAAATGTCAGCATTGAAAGAATGGTTTTTAAACTCCACAGTAAAATATGTCCTGTTAGCATGAGTACAATAGGAAATTTGTGAAATTATTCTCTCCGTTCCTGAGAAATTTTATCATGATTTTTAAATCTAGAAAACATGAATAATGTGGATATGTGGAAGGGATCGTACATTTCACTGGCAAACGCCTCACCCTTCCCCAAAAGGAATTAAATTCCCTTTTGCCCTAATGTCACAAGTTGTTAGGGAGATGTTGATGACCTAGACTTCAAAAACTAAAGCTGTCAAGTTAAATCTGTCTCTCTCTGTCCATTACAGTAATAGACATCTATCTACTAGGGAGACAAAAAGGCAAAATCATGGGAAATCCCACAACACTTAAAACATCCAAATTACTTGGGTCAGTGGATCCCAAAAAGGTACAGTAAAGGGCAGGAAGGCAAAGGGAACACTGCACCCTCAAGCTCACTGACATTTTCACAGCTCTCTGCACCTTTAATTGCTATGTATTCACTGTGTATAGTGATGGGTTTCTAATGGTACTTACAGATGAGCCACACTCATCTCTACCCATCTCTTTCTCTAGACCCCTCGTAACTCCGCTTATTTCTGTTCATTGTCCTCAACAGTGTAGGATCCACAGATGGCGGTTGAGGGAGATGTGCCGTCTCTTCTAGTCTGACCTGATTTTAGGCCAATTTGAGGTGCCAATCAGATACATGAACTCAAAGATGTGACTACTTTATGAACTCTAGGCCTTCTGCTATTAGATGAAGTATCTATATACACATATGACACTTATAGATGTATATGCATCTATTTACTGAGTATAACACAGTATTTAATCTGATTTTGTTTTTTATATATATATATATATATATATATATATATATATATATATATATATATATATTCCCCCAGTACAGGGGAACGCCAGGGCCAAGATGTGGGAGCGGGTGGGTAGGGGAGCAGGGCCGGGAGGGGGGAGGGTATAGGGAACTTTCTGGATAACACTTGAAATGTAAATGAAGAAAATATCTAATAAAAGTTGAAAAAAAGTAAAGGCTACTTTTTTATCAAAAAAATGTGTCATTTATGAGAAGACTAAGAATTGATGCTACCGTGATGTTTCAGGACCAGCTCATCTCTTTCCATGATATTAACAGATGCAACCTATGATCCTACTATCTCTAGATTAATCAGATTTCATGGACTGCAGTTTGTTTAGACATTCCATAGTGTTATATGTTATATGCCATATAGCTCACATATAGACATTGTAACATGCTCTTTATGGAATTCCATGTCACATGCAAGTGTGGCATATACAGAAGACAGATTTCTCAACCATCTTCTGACTTGACCTACAACTGGTTGCTTTTTAACTAGATAAATAATCACAAGCTTCTTTATGTTGTCATTACGACTAGGCCATGTGGCATAAGTTATGTACTCACAAATGCTCGCAAGGGATCTGGTGTAATTGCTTTGCAGTGATGAAAACAAACAAACAAACAAACAAACAAACAAAAAACCATCAAGTGTTCTCCAGTTTTGCTGATCCCTGCCTTAGAAATTACTCTCAGAGATGTTTCTCCAGTCTGTGTCTGGGTGGTTTTTTTTTCCTCTTTGGAGGTTATTCTAGCAAGATCCCACTGTGTATCTAAACTGACCTTGAATTTACCACAAAGCCCACACAGGCAATCCTCCTGCCTCAGCTTCCTGAGTGCTAAGATTATTGTTCCACCACTATCTATGCCTATGAAAATTGTTACAATTAGACTCATAGTCTCTGCTCACTGAATCAGATGTCATCTTATCAAGGATACTGTAGACCAAAGCATTATTTCTCTCTTATGAAAATCTGTGACCTTCCAGGAGTACAATACTGATCTGTATTATTAAAAAGTATTCTAATTAGTTCTTGTGTGCTCTACAAAAAATGTGATGAAAATCATTTCTAATTAAGAAAAAGACAATGAATCAAATATTCATTAAACCAAAAATAAATTATTAAAACTGTTTGCATTCAATACACTTTCCTCATTGGATTTCTGTGAGTGACAGTCATGGTACCATGCAAACTTTGTACAAATGACCTTGCCTAAGAAGTATATATAGACATTTAGTACTATACTAATACATAAAAAGATGAGAAATGGCATATGTTACTGATGATATGTCATTAGGAAATAGACATCAGGAACCTTGTGGAATTGTTCAAGGCCCATAAGGAGTTAAGTGAAGGCTTTCTGGCTTCCAAAGTCCTCTCTGATTAGTATTAATGGATAATATATACTTGTAATATCACACAACAGAATCGTTCATGAGATAATTGGATGCTACTGGAATCTTTGGAAAACAGAAATTGTTTCCAAAATAGCAAAACTTGGATCTGTATCAAAATAACAAAAATAATAAAATCTACTCCAGCAGCACGAGAGAACCTTGAATCCACACAGGCTTTTTCTATGTGATGATTAATTTAATGTTCACAATCACTCTGTACTGTGTAGCTTACCACAGTGCAATGGTCAACCGCATCTTCAGGAAATAACTGAAAGAAATGGCAGCCAGCGAGGAATTATTAGACCCACTTTATAGAGGGAAGAATGGAGCCTTGCAGTGGGAAAGTGAGAGTCTGAAAGTGGTGAGAAAGAAAGAGAATAGATTTCTGAAGTGAGTTCCCACCACCGTGCCCCCCACATTCACAGCCCTGCACTCTTGTTTCTACAAGTCAAACCGCTCGCTCGTTGTTTTCATCTATACCCGAGAGTCCTCTTGACACTTCCACGATAACATCAGCTGTATACAGAAAGGCATGGATAATCAGTGCAGAAAAACAGTCAAGGTTTTCTCGAATGGAGTGAGCCTATCTCACTTTACAGATGAATATGAACAGTTTTCCATCTCATTCCTTGGGGCAATGATACTGAATGCTTTGAACTGTATGTTTATGTTCAAGGAACAAATGTTGGAATGATAATTCTGTGTTAATATAACAACTCTTTCCTAGACAGAATACAAAATATCATACTGCAGTTCTGTTTTATGCATGGTAGATAGAGCATCAAGGGCATAAGTTTCTTTACACAATTGTCAATGTGTTAAAGGTTGCAGACTGACATAATTCTACTCTCATTCTGTCCTTATTAATACAATTCATGAGACTGCCCCACCTGGGGATCCATCCATATACAGTCACCAAACCCAGATACTATTGTGGATGCCAACAAGTGCTTATTGACAGGAGCCTGATATAGCTGTCTCCTGAGAGGCTCAACCATTGCCTGACAAATACAGAGGTTAATGCTCTCAGCCAACGATTGTACTGAACACAAGGTCCCCAATGGAGGAGCTAGAGAAAGGACCCAAGGAGCTGAAGGGGTTTGAAGTCCCATAGGAGAAACAATATGAACCAACCAGTACCCCCAGAGCTCCCAGGGACTAAACCACCAACCAAAGAGTACACATGGAGGAGCCCATCCCTACAGCTGCATATGTAGCAGAGGATGGCCTTGTTGGCCATCAATGGAAGGAGAGGCCCTTGGTCCTGTGAAGGCTCAATGCCCCAGTGTGGGGGAAGCAAGAGTGGGTGGGTTGATGAGCAGGGGTAGGGGCTAGGGGGTTTTCAGAGGGGAAACCAGGAAAGGGGATAATATTAGAAATATAAATAAAGGAAATATCTAATAAAAGGAAAAAATACAATTCATGTATTTTTGATACTATCAATGTGTCCAGATGTGTATCACAGACATCTCTAGAGATATATATTAAAATTTAAACAAAATAGTTTTAATTTAACAAGTTTACAGTGCTCATTGAAAATTAACCATTTGCCTTTCTCTGTGTCTGTCTCTGTCTGTCTGTTCTTTCTCTCTTTCTCTCTCTCTCTCTCCTCTCTCTCTGTCTCTGTCTCTCTCTCTCTCTCTCTCTCTCTCTCTCTCTCTCTCTCTGCCACAGACAGGCAAACATTTTGTTTAAACTAGCAATATCAGAGCAGGACAGAGGAAAACTTAGAAACTAATGGCATCACATCATCACACACCAATTTCTTGACTTCTATGTTAAGGGACAATTAATTCCATTTAGTTTGCCACTTTTATTTCTGTTGCTAGTGGACCAGTTTAATCATAACTATTGAATTTCTGCAGACACCAGTGGAAGAAAAAGCTTATAACATTTTTACTTTCATCAAAATTTAAAATTAAGGACAGCTGGGTAATACACGGAGAAGCATTCCATACTATTGTGGGATAAAAGAAGATAATTTTTCCCTAATGAGGCAATCAGAAATGGAACTTTATCTAGAGTCTGACTCATGCCAGGAAGAAAGTGATGCTGTTTGGTGCCCTGCATAGTGCCGCAGAGATGAAGAGGAGCGTTGGGAGGGAACTGAAGCATTGGGGATTTTAGAGCAAAAGATGAGTGGAGGTACAAGGGAAGACAGGCTGTTTGCTGATGGAGTGAGTGGTACCCCCAGCTCCCCAGAGACATGGAACCAAAACAGAGACATGGCATAGAGGCAAATCCAACACTGTCTACTATTTGAAAACCTTGGATGGCCCAGAAAAGTATCTATATTTTTGTTTTTTTTTAAATAGCACAGTTTTAAAAGATGAATGTTTAATAAATGTACATTGATTTAAAGCCACCAAAATAGGGCAGACTCAATTCACAAAAAGTTGCATGAGACAGACTGTTTCATTTCCATCCTTTCTGGGACTCCATCACCAAACTGCAAGGGTTCCATTGCAGAGACAGAGATATTTGTCATAAAAATGTGTCACCAAAGCCTCATTGAATAAGGGAAAGGGAAACACTCATCAATAATTTATCAATACAACTTTAATCTATATACTTTAATCTATAAACTTATGGGGTCATATGTTTACTGCTTTCCATAACAGTGGTTCTTTGTGGGAAAACTTTTATAACCCCCCAAGGACATTTGACCATGTTGAAATCTATTTCTTGTTGTTATAATTGGAGTTTGAGGAGATAGTATTGGCATTGGGTGTACATAAGTCCTGAATGCTGCTAAATATCCACTCACCAGCACAGGGGATGCCCACCCACCCATCCACCACCAAAAACCCAGAATTATCCCATACAACAGCCACTTCAAGGTCAGGGCAAATCTCCTTTTGCTCGTGTATTATTTTTAGAGTACCGAATGAAAGCACACACCTAGCTGTATTACATCATAAAATCATGAAGTGTGGTCCGTGATTCTTGGCACTATGCACTTTCTAATGTATTTCCTTGTGCATAGGATGCTTAAAATGAGTAATAGACATGCTTATGAAATACGTACTACTTGGCAGGCACAATGTGAAAACTTGACAAAGACATTATTGAATCCACAGAAGACTCCTAAAGCGAGAGTGTCATGATCATTTTACAAAAATACCCTCCAAGGCTTTGATACGTAAAGTTCCATCCCAGGAGCAGAGAGGATTCAAGAGCATGCCAAATACAGACGCTTCATGTGTATTCAAGAAACAGATATGATTCCACATAGCTTTCTTCTCCAATAGATTGAGATGGGACTGACTGTTTTTATCTAAGTTCATAAAACACTAACTTTCCTGCACAAAGTAGTTCCTGATATATACTGATATATATACAGATATACATACACACATACACACACACACACACACATATATAGTGATATATACTGATATATATATACTGATATATGTGTGTGTGTGTGTGTGTGTGTGTGTTTGTGTGTGTGTGTGTGTGTGTGTGTGTGTATTTGTGCTTATTTGATATGCCATACTGAACACAATTTAACATTTCCTTAACACGCTAGCATGGCTGTACTGAAAGTTCTTATCTCCCTGTACCAAATACCATAGGACACACCAATGATTCATGAAGATCAGAAAGCCACGGTGAGCTGCTGAATAATCAATCAGCTCCTTGTTTTAAAGGTGTCTTTTGGGTCTGATGAAATGTGTAAGGTGTCCTTCTCCAGACTGGATGGCTTTGATGATTTAAGTTTTTATATATTTTCCTCATTCTATTTAACTGCCTTTTCTGGAAGAGTTAGGATTGTCTGAGCAAGTATGTCTAGCTTCAGATGCTTCCGACTTGACAAACAAAGTTTACCAGGACCATTAGAACTGAGTTGAGCATCCCGAAAGACTTTTCCATGGGGTGAGATGGGGAGCCTTATAATTTCATCTGCTGTGAGTTCTATTTATTTGCAGCTAATTTCTCTTTTTTTTCAACTTTTATTAGATATTTTCTTCATTTACATTTCAAGTGTTATCCAGAAAGTTCCCTATATCCTCCCCCCTCCCGGCCCTGCTCCCCTACCCACCCGCTCCCACCCCTTGGCCCCAGCGTTCCCCTGTATTGGGGCATATAAAGTTGCAGCTAATTTCTATGTAGCTAAGTTTGGTTGAATCTACACTTTTTGAAACAATGAACTATTACAATAATGAACATTTTCATTAGCATAGTTTAGAAAGTCCTAATTTGTCTGTATCCTAATGATACATACAAAATGTAGTAGACTTCTCTGCGATTATATACTGACTTATTTTTTCAATATAATCACATTTCCTATATTCATCCAAGCAATGGTTTTTGTTTTCAACTACTTTTTTCCTGAGCAATAAGTCTTCATTCCTTGTTGTATATGAACATGCTGTTATCAAATGGAGAAGATGACTAGTGTAGCCTTCGAAAAAGCAAAGAGTCAGGAAACACAGAAGCAAAGTTCCTTTTTTGGCTCCTTCAGAAAAATGAGTTTGATAGGTTTCTTGGATGCTTCTCAGAGTGGCTGTGTTGTAAGCCTTCCTCCCTTCCCAGACACCATTGTTTGACTAGTTTCTAAGTGTTTGACTTCACATTTTTTGATTACACAAAACTTGCAATGTCAATAAAGCTCTTAAAAATCTTAATGTGGAAAGTCAGCGTGAAGAGTCAAAGCTTCCATCACGTTGAAAAGATGATGTTTCTCCACGGAGGCCCTAGGGAATTTCTTTTCCACTCTGCTGTTGTTCCTTTGGAGAAAGGTCTGTGCCCTTATCAGCACTTCACCTTTGTGGTAGAAAAAAGCACGGGAGGAGCCACCCCAGTAGTTCATGGAAATCATAGAAAATTCACAATGTACTACTAAATAATCTCTTGGCCCACTGGTTTAGAGATTATTACATTTAAGTGCATGGCTTTATGGACACATGTAGGCGATGACTTGTGCCCATGCCTTGGCAGGCTGAAAGCTGACCTCAAAGCTGCCAGGGGTCAGGTGGCCAGAACTTGGCATGTCAAAGTGCCTCTGTGGCTCACCGCTCATTTCTTCCAACCAAGATCAGCTGCTGGGTTTCAAGAATGTTCCCTTGGGTACTTAAATGCTGCTAGCAGCAGTTTTATTACAGCCTGCCTGCCTGCCTGCCTGCCATGATGTTGTGGAGCTAAGCAAGCTGCATTAAGGTCATTAGGGAAAGCAGAGTAAAGCAGTCTGGGGCATGGGTGAATGAAATTTTCAAGTGCATAAGCTCAACCCTGGAACACAGGGGACTTGGCTCACTTAGAAAGTAGAGCGTGGCTTCAGAAGAGGTTTTTATGTTTTGTGGGGTTTTGGAGGTGGTGGTACTGGTGGTGGTGGTGGTGGTGGTGGTGGTGGTGGTGGTGGTGGTGGTATTGGTGGTGATGGTAGTGGTGGTGGTGGTGGCGGTGGTGATGGTAGTGGTGGTCGTGGTAGTTTTTCAAGACATGGTTCCCTGTGTAGCCCTGGCTACCCTGAAACTGGTTCTATACATAAGGCTGACCTTGAACTCAGAGATCTATCTCCCTCTGCCTCCAGAAAAGATGTTTTTAAATGAATATATTATTTGACAATTATGTATAATACATACTCCCAACCTCCCTTATCTCCCTACTAGCTCCATTAGCCTCCTCTCCTCCCAAGTTCCTTCTCTGCTCTCTTGATCAAGTCTTTTTATTTCATTCTGTGGTCCACTGTGTTTAAGCAGGGTCACCCATGTGAGCAAGTGTGCAGCTACCCACGGGAGCGTGGGCAACTCCCCAGTGGAAGGCAATGACTCTCCTCCCCCAGCAGCCATGGGAGAGAGATTGTTTTAAAGTTCTTTGTCCTTTAAGTCAGAGTTTTATGTATCCTGACTTCTCAAAGGAAATAGTTTATTTATTTTTTCTGTTGGAAGATGCAATATGAAATCACTACTTCAGTTAAAATACTAGAGGGAAAAAACAAAAAACAAAAAACAAAAAAAAACAGGCTACCCGTGAAAATTGTCCCTGGATTTGGAGCTGAAGAAGTGGCTGAAATGACAAGCAGGGTTGAAGTCCCCATGAGCTCTACCTTTGCTCTGAAGGAAACATATTTTGATACATCTTAGAAACCAGGTGCTGAGCCCTTTGCATCGTACTTAAGATGGAAAGTGCTTAAGTCCTACAAAGTCCCAGTGAGAAGTGTGGAGGGCACTGAGCTGCTCCTCCACAAGCCTCGGAACAGACCACGGGATGAGTTAAGACAGAATGCAAAGCCATCACAAAACTAGTGCATGAGTTCAAAACTGATGCTGGTTTCCTACTGACAGTAGCCTAGAAACCAGGTAACAGACACCTTCTTTCCTACAAGGAAGGACTATAGAAAATTATAAGTACTAAAGGTAGACTGTGTTGACACATTGGTGTGGCATCCTATAAATGACATTTATTTATAAATGACATTTTGACTTTATTATCTTCCACCATACCTCTTTGATACACACACACACACACACACACACACACAGAGAGAGAGAGAGAGAGAGAGAGAGAGAGAGAGACTAAATTATGGATGTTCTAATGCAACAGGACGTAATAATATCTAGCATCAGGCTCTCTCCAGCACCCATAAGAATGAACACTTATCTGGTGAGATGTGGAGGTGGCCTCAGCCCCGGCTGCTAGAGATACAGAGCTAGAAAGGCAGAAGTTATCAGTGCCTCCCTTTGTGCAGCTTCCTCATGGAGATGCAAAAGTCAGAGCCTGTTGGGCTACCTCTCTGGGCATGTGCACAAGGAAACACATCAGTAAGCAAGCCCCGATATTTCCCTTCCTTGTGGTATTTCTCTCTTCCCTAGTGTGCTCCCCCTGTTGGAAATGTGGAAACTGCCGTGCCCAATGGTGTGGAAATGCGAGTTATGAGGAACACAAGCCCAGTGGTAGATGTTGGAGCAGACAGAAACGTCTTACAGAGGCTTGCTAAGAATCTCAGGGGAAATAAGAACTAAAAATTATCTTTGATAAACAAGTGGGGGGTGTATCTTTTTCACAGCCAAAGAGCTAGACATTGGCAGCAGAATCTACCTCCTTATTTAGTTAAAGACATGCTGATTGGCCAGCTACGTGTTAGAGAAGCTTTCTGCAAAGCTGCTACCAGCACATGAAAATCACTAGAGAATAAGAGGGAATGCAGAAGTCTGGCTTTGGATAACTCCAAAGAGATCCACCAAAAGAGAAACTCATACTCCAAAGCCCGAGGAAGGCAAAGTTATGCTGAGATTGCACAGGAAGTCATGGTTATTTCTTTAATGGCTGAGCCATCTCTCCAGGCCAATCATGGATATCTCTTAAAGGAGATTTAGCATGGAAACATGGAAATCCTTACTATGGGCTCTCAACTGAATGCAGCAAATAGTGGACATATTATGTAAGATATGAATGATGAGATGCATAGACAATTACTGATCTGTCATTTTAAACCTCTAAAGAACCCAGCTGAGAAGCTCTAAAACCAGTAAAGAACTAGCAAAGTGACAAGAACCAAAGCCATCATACACCAACAACTTATAGAACAGAGCAGATGTGACAGAAAAGCTGTCATCAATGTAATCAGATACCTCCCCAATCACAAGCGTGAAACGGTGGCTAGACAAGTGGTGATAACTGCAGAATTATCTTTATTAATTTTTTTCCTTGGAGAACATCCTTAAACGGTGGAACAGAAGCAGCAATCCGACAAACTTACCAATGACTTCTTATGAATGACTATGTGACCATCCATCTCCAGACTCATATAATCAACAGAGAAAATAAACCTTGAAACATTATGGTCCAGCCCCGGTTCTACCCCAAGACGCTGAACACTGGATCTGGCGATTCCTTGGGTCCACTGCGTTCAAGATCAGAGCTACCTTAAACCACAGCTCTGCTATTACCACCTGCCTGGATTTGAGCAGCCATGAACACATTCCTTGAAGAAGTTTGTCCTCCTGGCATTTCCCAGCCCCTAACAAAAGAGTCCTTTGGCCAATCTTCTACATCTGGCTCAGTTTGACACCAGCTTTGATTCTACAGACTACATTCGCCAGGAAAAAGAGGAGAATGGTAACAAACAAACAAACAAACAAACAAACAAAAAAGGGACTAGCCCCAAGATAATCCTTCTGGGTCAGCAGTACCTGACCTTAAAAGGTCATAGCTAACTTTCAATAAAATTTCTCACAAGAAACACTGCATTCCCCCTTTAATGTTGATGTCTGCCTTATTTAGCGGATGTTTCCCAAGCATCTCCCCCTGGCTAACTTATTCCTCTCACTTGCTTTCCCTTTAAGTTCATTTTCATGAGTTTGAATCAAGGCAAAAAATCCAAATTCATAGCCTCTGACACATCAACAGCTATAGCAGTCACCTCATTAACTATCCTTCTGCCACCATCCTTCCTCTGGACGTTACTGAGTGTTGTCCAGGGTTAGAGGGAAGTCTCTAGCACTTCTGTTTCCACCGCACTAAGCCTCTACTGCCCCTTACTGTCTGGGGTTAACTTTCCTGTATCCCCTCAAACTGGAGCACGTGTTTCATTCACACTCTTTTGCTGATGCCCCAGTCTCCGCCCCACCCCCTTTCTGCAGATTCAAGGCTGGAAGCAAGGACTCTAATTAATGTAACCTTCACTAATTCAACCTTTAACTGCTGCTTCCGTCTGTCCCTGTTTCATTTTTATGCTAGATTAAGATCAGGTCTCTTCTGCCCCACCCAGGGATCCATCCCATAAACAACCACCAAACCCAGACACTATTGCATATGCCAGCAAATTTTGCTGACAGGACCCTGATATAGCTGTCTCTTGTGAGGCTATGCCAGTGCCTGGCAAATACAGAAGTGGATGCTCACAGTTGTCTATTGGATGGGACACAGGGCCCCCAATGAGAAAGTACCCAAGGAGCTAAAGGGGTCTGCAACCCTATAGGAAGAACAACAATATGAAATAACCAGTACCCCCCAGAGCTCATATCTGTAGCTGCATATGTAGCAGAGGATGGCCTAGTCGGCCATCAATGGGAGGAGAAGCCCTTGGTCTTGGAAAGATTATATGCCCCAGTACAGGGCCAGAAAGCAGGAGTGGGTGGGTTGGGGAGCAGAGTGGGGGCAGGTTATAGGGGACTTTCAGAGAGGAAACTAGGAAAGGGGATAGTATTTTAAATGTAAATAAAGAGAATATCTAATAAAATAATTTTTAAAGAAGATCATGTATCTTTCTGCTAGTGTCTCTCTTTTTCTCATTTTATTTTTTTAAATTATTATATGATTATTTATTTTAGGTTGGGACAAGTGTCTTTGGGCAATCAGAGGTCAATTTGCAAAGGTTGGCTTTCCACTTCCACTCTATGGGTTCTGGGGATCTAACTTGGGTCATCAGGCCAGTGACAACTATCTTTACCACTGAAACACTTCACTTGTCCTTCTTTTCCCATTATATTACCAGTGTTTAGTGACCACCTAGAGAGAAATAAATCAAATTTCCAACTTTGAATACATACATACATACACAGAGATATAGATATACATCATATACTTAAANACACACACACACACACACAATTATACTATACATATATGAACACATTCATATACATAAGTATACATATATATGCTATACATATGCATATACTATAAACATTCATATACTATACATAAACATACACATATACTATACATACATATATACTATATACATATCCATTGGTACATTTTGGTTCTCAGGAAACCCAAGTCCTCTGACTGCCCTAGAGGCAACTCCCTGTCTTTCAAGATGTGAGGTAAGCATGTCTGGTAGGGAAGGAAGCAAGACCATAGTTCTGGTTGTTAGGCAGTGTCATTGTTTCAGTCATACCACCAGGTCTCCGAAGGAGCCACAAGCAGACCTGCCTTAAAAATCCAAAGACCAGGAAAAGTGGCAACCAAGGTAGAGATAATGCATATGAAAGTCATTAGTAACTGCAACGTTATTAACATTTTAAGCAGCTGGAGTGGGGGAGGCAGGAGGAAGGACGTTCAACGTTAAAATGTAAGGAGTGCTAACTTTATAATTAGACTTTGTGAACATAAGGAAAATCATACCATCATTTGGAATATTGGGTTTCCATGCATGCTACTAGAACAATGGTGCTCACCTTCACCTCACAGACTTGTTCTGAGGGTCAAAGGTCAAACCATTGCCTGAACATCTACTGCAGCGTGCGTCCCATAGTAGGGTCACGAGGGTCTGCATCACATAGTAGGGGCAGGAGAATTTCAGCTCATGGCTTGTATATGACATGCTCCGGCCTTCCTTAAGCCATAGAGCTAGCCTCCTTTACAGCTCATGCAGCCGGAGACAGATGAGCACCCTCAGCCAAACGTGAGCATCCAATCTCGCTCATCCCTTCCAGGCCTCTCCCTGAGGGGGGAGCCTTGTAGCAATTTATAGCTTTCCTGATTTAGTGGGATCTCAGGCCAGAAAGGCAGCTTTGGGGCTCAATTATCATTAAACGTAAAGGCACATTCAGGCTGCCTGATATTAAGCGGGCCCTGACTCCTATTCAAAACGTTATTTTCTCTCTCAGAATGGTTGCCTTCCAGCTGCAATCAATATTCATTTTTTTTTTGGCAGAAGAAATGCAAAAGAAATGAAAACCATGCAGTTTGTTTCCAAGAATTTCACTTCCGCTATCCGGACTGGCAGATCCTGTAACGACAACATTCTCCTGCTCTGTGATTTGCAATTACCCTGCATTTTCTCGAGCATTTTTATAATCCTGTAAAACTGACTGGCAGGTAACAATAACCCTGCATTGCATAGAAAGCCCCCGTAGGTCAGATTGGCCTCCTGAGCCGCTCAGATTCTCACCAATAATGAGCAAGAATGCTGATTCTGAGTTGATGGCCGTGGAAAGTAAAAATGTCGTTCTCAAGTTACACCGGAAAAGAAAGAATGACTAGGATTTTGAAGTAAATGCAATATACACCTTAAACCATTCCCTTTTCTGACAACCAAGTAAATCCATTATGAGATTTAAAAAAAAAAAAAGACATAGTCATGAGAAGATAAAGTGGTTTTAAAAGCCAATAAATTAGCACTCTGAATTTGATGAGTAGTAGCAACCAGACCAGGGAGAACTGTATGTGAGCATTCCTAACTCTCAAACAGCCACAGGCATGTCAAGAGGTTGAAGCCATTCTTACACTTGTTATAAACCATGTAGCCATCACCGCTGAGTCTGAGCCTGAGGTCACAGCACTGAGACTCCCCTTGTACTTCTTCTATAATTTATACAAAAAAATATTTAAAAGTCATCTCTGTATAGTTTGTTTCCATATTGTTATTTTTATACAAAAGATAAACACTTCACAAGACAATTAAGTGGTGTATCTTTCTAAAGTAATCTTTGGGTGTGAGTTTTTTTTTTCACAGTTAAGTGATAATTAAATATATAGAAAACTTGAAAGAAGCGCAATGAAGCAAAAGGATTCATCCAGAAATGCCACCTGTCATTCACTGCATTAACCCTAAAATTTATAAAAAACAATTAATTTTGGTGTTAAAAGTTTGAGCTTTACATTGATTCTTTTGTTTTGTTTTGTTTATTAGATATTTTCTTTATTTACATTTCATATGTTATCCCCCTTCCTGGTTTCGCCTCCCCAAAACCCCTATCCCATCCCACCTCTCTCTGCTCACCAACCCACCCACTCCTGCTTCCCTGTCCTGGCATTCCCCTACATTAAGGCATGGAGCCTTCTCAGGACCAAGAGCCTCTCCTCCCATTGATGTCCAACAAGGCCATCCTCTGTTACATATGCAGCTGGAGCCATGGGTCCCTCCATGTGTACTCTCTGGTTGGTGGTTTAGTCCCTGGGAGCTCTGGGGGTACTGGTTGGTTCATATTGTTGTTCCTCCTATGGGGCTTACAAATGTTCCCTGAATGCATGCTGCATCCCATTGCTGGAATAGGAGGGGTCAATAAAAGTTCAATGTTGACTGAGTATGAAAAAAACAAAAAACATCAGCTGAAGAAAAGGGAAGGAAATGAAGACTGAGCCATAGTAAAGTCAAAATAAAAGATTAAATTACTAGCTCATTCCAGAAGACAATAAATCTAAAATCGATAAAGGTGTCCACTTGTTTTGTCTAATTGCTGAGGACAGGGCATGGAGATACAATTGCCAGCTGGGAACATTCAGTGTAATTCATCAAAGAATCCCTTTCGTAGAGAAGACATTATTGGTGATGGTGAAAAATAATTAATTATTAGTTTATGGTGGGTTTTGTTCACTCCAGGTTTTTTTTTTTTTTTTGGTCTGAATTCATTCACCAATTTTGAATTATCAGTAAGAAGTCATCTTTAATTTCTATGCAACTAAACAAAGGTTACTACTGAAAGGGAAGGAAAGAAGAGTTCCAGAAACACATGAATCCCCAACCTAATCTCTCAACTTGCTAACAATGAAATGAATATGAGAAAGCTTTGTAAACACTATTAGCTACTAATTTGTTACTTAAATACATACAGCTTGTTGCAATTCTGAATGCAAATGGAGCATTATGTATGTCAGAGAGGCGCTGTGCTGGTTAGCTGCACCCCCTAGGACACTAAATATTTGTTTAATCCATTATTCATTAAAAGTCTGATAGTCATGTCTATCTCCCACTGCAGCCTATCCCATTGTAAGAACTTTTATGCACTGTATGAACTTTCTCTAGAAGTCAGCAAAAGGTTTATCATCTTTTCTATCATTTTCAAACCACTAGAAATGAGGGTGGGTGTTCATTTGTCATCCAAATATTTGGAGAAGGGTTTGCAAGCCTTCTCTCCAGTCACTTCTCCAGATGTAAGTTGAATCATAAATCCAAGCATGATGACAACACTCCAAAAAGCATGTTACAAACAAATGTTATTATGAAACACGAGAGTCACTCATATTTATGACTGAACAGGTGGTTTGGACATAGGGTTGCAGCTGATCGTGAGTAAGAGGATAAACTGTGAGAGCTAAAATTTACCACGAAGATCTGCCAGTCCAATGCTTTGCTTTATACCAGAGAAACTAAGAGAGAAACAGAGATTCAACTAAGGTATTTGATTACTTCAAATGTTCTAAAGGTCTAGTGTATAGCTTCCCACAGCAGACTTCATAGGAAATTTTTGTCAATCTCAATAATACTGCAATTTTTTCCTAAGAGTCAGTGATACTGTGCATTGCTTAAAGCATACCAGCACAACGGTTGTAATTGCATTGATAGATTAGAAACAAAAACAATAGCATATCTATTTAGATGGAACAGTAGGTGGCAGGTGACTGACAGCGCTTTCTGATACAAAGCCAGTGGATGTGGAAGCAGAACACTATATAATTCACATGATGTAACCCACGGTTATGTAACAGAGCCATTCATTTATTTGACATTGACTACCCACTTCTATATCATGCAGTCCTTAAAGCTGTCGTTTATTGAGTTTAATACAGTATTAAGAATATTATTTGAAAAAATTATTGAACAACTCCTCCATCTTCTGATTTTACATCTGTGTGGCTTGATTTATTAAATTATGTTCACTAAAATAGTATTTGTCACAGATTGACCAGAGAAGCAAAGATGAGGCTCCAGCTGTCTTCAGTTAAGCCAGACATCAACAGGAACTTGTAAAAATGGCAAACGCTGTTACTCTTTGTAATAGCTATCCCTGGTTGTCAACTTGACTATAGTTGGAATGAACTACAATCCAGAATTGGAAGGCTCACCAGTGACCCTAACCTGGAGGCTGGGAGATAGAAGTTTCTGATCTGGATCTTGGTATGGAAATCTTGAAGCATAGTGGCTATGGATTCCAGAAGATTAAGACAGGGAGATCTCCGAGTTCAAATTCATCTGGGATTAAAGGTGTGATGGCACACACCTTTAATATAGGTTACACCTTCTGCTGGAGATCATATAAGGACACTGGAAGAAGGGAGACTAGCTCTCATTCCTTCGCCAGCTTGCCATGTGGGACTGAGTAACTGCTAGATCCTTGGACTTCCATTCACAGCTACTACTGAACCATTGTTAGGAATTGGACTGCAGACTGTAAGTCATCAACAAGTTCCTTTGCTATATAGAGACTATCCATAAGTTCTGTGACTCTAGAGAACCCTGACTAATACACTCTTCAAACTTCCATTTTTGTTTTGAAATATCTAGCTATTTTAATAAGATGTGGTTTTTATTATAATCTTAATGAATTAGGAACTTGTTTAGATTATGTTTGGATGAACATCAATAGATACATTTCACATAAACACAAGCTCATGAGAAGTTTCAATATTGAAATTCACAAATCTCCTGAGACCAAAAGGTTGAAAACTAGTAATATAGGGGTAATCTTTAACGGCAACAATATTTTATTCATGTTGATGAAATTTCAAATAATACAAATGGTAAACAACAAAAAGTCATACTATGAATCCAATAAGCTCTATGTACAGTCAAATAAACAGCTCTGAAAATTATATGAGCCCAATAAATATACATGTGTATCTGAGCAAAGGTTTGTTGGTTGTACAGTACTTTGATACACAAACTATAAAAAGCTCCAGCAAGTGTTATTGAATAGCAGAACTTGAAGGTGTCTTCAGCCAGATACCCTAATGGGAATGGTGAAAGTATTCTGTGTGCCTTTATATAGTTAGGTGTAAAGCAAGATGTGTGCTCTAAGGCTGGTAAATGTTGAGCAGAAGGTAGTGGGAAACCATCAAAAGAGTGGCACAAGTAACTCCTGTTTTTGAAAAATAGCTTTAGTAGTTGATGTTACATGAGACAAAATAAACATCAGAAAGCCAGGAGAATGTGAAGGGAGGGACTTAGGGATACATTCCATTCACAACAACGATCACCTATTAAACTCCAATAGGTAGTAGGAATTTCAGTGGAGACTCCATGAGTCTGCTGGGGTCTTTAACCATCAGTTTTCCGCCAATCAAAAGTTAACAAGATGTGTAGGAGGAAGTACAAGACAGGTAGGAGAGATGAATAGAAATGGCCTTCACTGCTCAGCAGC
The DNA here is from genome assembly GCA_902729485.2 of Mus minutoides. NCBI lineage: Eukaryota > Metazoa > Chordata > Mammalia > Rodentia > Muridae > Mus > Mus minutoides. The sequence goes on along the minus strand of LR751448.1, from coordinate 16,716 downwards.
TAAGTACCCCTGAGTCAATGTGAGGGCTTCAGAATGACAGAAAGAGCTCCCATGAGAACCCTCTTAATATAAGTCTCATGTGACACAGTAAGTGAGAAGCCCTTGAAGCACTGGAAAAACCCCTCTCATTTGGCGAGATGAATGATGTTGGCCAACTACAACCAACCCACATAAAATACCCAATATTATCTAATAAATGACAAGCTAACCAAGCATATCTATGCTCACTGATCATGTGTTATTAATCTTAAAAGAATAAATAACTTTTCATTATTAAGTAGGCTATACTATAATTATCGGGTTTTTTTCATCACAAGAACAAGGAGCCCAAGCAAATTCCTTTGTATTTCCAATGAAGAGATAGCAAGAAGAGAGATCAACTCAAGGCAGAGCTGATTCTTCCAGCCTCCAGCCAACGGTCTTCAACAAAAAAACTTGAGGGGCATGATAATGGCAGGAAACAAGGCAAGGGTTTTGTGTTCCACTGAGCCATGAGAAGGGCCCAGAAGATGGTCAGAGGAGGTAATATAAAGTGACAAGACTCAAGTATATACTTCCTAGAATAAATACTTTGAGGGTAACTTTAATGTTTTATAAATACAGCAAATAATAATAATAATAATAATAATAATAATAATAATAATAATAAGGATCTCCTCTCAAAGATAAATAAATCTTCCCAAGATTAGCATGTTCTTTCTATCTGTGAAGTTTGGGGTGTGAAATGTCTGACTCAATGACATGGACCAAAGTTGTTATTAGAGGTTAATGCCCATACTTCCATCTCTATTTACCTAAGATTCTTGCACACACTGCCAACTGGCTTGGAAGGATGCATACGACTTTTCCACATGACTAATTATCATACTTATCACTGTAAATCCAAGGGAAGAGATTAGAGAGAAGGCGCTGTTATTTACAAAACTGTAAACATGATAACATGAATAGGCTTCTTCAGAAGAAAAAGAGCGCAAGGGAAGATGACTACCACGTGGACTTCTTAGAGTCCTCTCTGATAACCAACTTGCAGAGATTTCCCATGTTTCTGCTAGAAAGCTTCCCTGCTTCAAGGAGCTCATCAGGATCACAGAAATCCTCTCTCTGCCCAGATACAAAGGAAGCTTGACACTAAGGAGAGGTTCTGGGAGCATTGGGCTATGAGAAAAGGACTACCCTTGACCTGGTGGCTTTTCTCACCCTATCTTCACTGCACAGCTCCATTTCAACGCATGTTCCTACTGTGTGCCAGTTTCTGTGCAAGGCATTCTGGGATACACCAAACGAAGCACATACTGGAGTGCAGTCCTAAAAGCAGAGAGAAGCACCCATCAGAGAGGTGCACATGCCATATATCCTTTGGTCTGTGGCTTTGCCAATCAATAACACAGTAAATACAAAAGTCTGATGCTAAAGTATAGCCACTAGAACCCACAGTAGAAGGATGCCCAGCTCTGTACTTGTGTTCCATAGAATCTATGCAGTTCATCCAGAATCATCCATAGGTGAGCCTTTTTTGTGTCCAATACATATGTCAAAAGAATAAACAAATGATTTGAATCTGGGGCCCTAGCACAAGGCCTTTCTTCTCTCACTTAAAATAATCACTCATCTCTGAGCATCCATCTTTTTCTTCTGTAAAGGGGAGATAGGTAAAGTAGAATCTGCGATGTCTGAATAAATTTACACTACTAAAATGGCTAATGATCGAGTAATAAACTAGTATAAGGGCAATGAATGAAAGTCGCCATCAAAAGGATATTCCCCAGTCTAGAAATCCTCAGTGATAAAACTGCTCATTCAAAGAGGTGAAAAGATGTAACCTACTACTATGCCAGCTAAAGGACAAGATTTTAATGGAGATGTGCCTTTTTCCCAGAGGAAAAAGTAAGGTCTAATGAAGGGGAGAACTGAGGAGTGTCAGCCATGGGAGTAAATGCAGAGGGCACAGCACACTGGGATCTGCAATGTCTGTCACAACAAGAACGTAAGGAAGTTCAGAGCAAGGCCTTTGCAACAAGGTCCTTTCGGGAGCCACAGTGCCTCTCCCTGCTTTTATTTATTCTGTCACCATCTGTCCACCCATGTGATCACGGGCTTTGTCCTCAAGATGCAGAGGGCTTGAGTGCTTGTCATTGGGAGCAGAAAAGAAAGAGAGGACTGCAGAAGTTGGCATTGCTCTGTAGATGATTGTGGGGCTAGAGTAGGTGGGATGGACAGAGTGGTGGAGAAGTATTGGATAAAGCAGAGAGGGCCTATCACACATGTCAGTCACATAAACGGGGGGTGGGCATGTTCTACTCTGATCGAAGGCAGCTAGTTCCTCGCCTCATATTAAGGCTGTTGTTCTGTATTGTTTACTCTTTCTTTCGAAGCCTGAAAGGTCTGTTGTGAAATGGGATCTTTTTATGTAGTAGCGCAGTTGGCCTTCAAAGTGCCTGTGGTCCTGACCCAGACTCATTAAAACTAAAGGGCTCCACCACCACCTCCAGCTCCTAAATGTATATGAAAATGAGACTGTTTAAGAAAATATTTTTATCATTTGGCAATTTTATACATGTACATCATAAATTTTAGCCACCATTACCTCCAGTCCATCCCTTATTCGTCTCCCCATTTCTTCTGAACAAGCCTCCATCTGAATTTCTTGTCTTTGTTTTGCGTGTGGCTCATTGAGTTTAATTAGAGTGTCTTACCCAAGCATGAATGAGAGATTTCTTAGTATAACAAGGGCAACTTATCTGTGGCTATACCACTGAAGAAAATAATACATCCTTCTCTTTTCCTCTTCCTCTTCCTCCTCTTCCTCCTCTTCCTCCTCCTCCTCCTCCTCCTCCTCCTCCTCCCTCTCCCCCAACGATCATTCATTGTCAGTAACTGCTGAGGAAGGTTGGGGCCTCATGAATTCCTTGCCCATCCATAATGACATGTTCAGAGGCTCAGACTTGAATGTGTCTTCTGTAATACACACAGCTGCAATGAACCCATGAGTGCAATTACTATATCATGTCCAGGAGACATCATTGCTGCAGATTTCCCCTTTTAAGTTATTTTCATACCCTCTTCCACAATGTATCCTGACCCTTAACATGAGTGATATATTTGTCCCATTTAAGGAAGTCTTCTGTCACCCATTCTTGACACTTTTGCCAGTTATGGGAGGAAACAGTGCTTAAGTTAGCCATGTAATTACATCAGTGATAAAAATAGGAATGCCTATATCAATAGTTTTATAAGGTTAACACATAATGTATTGTGTAAATTCAGAAGTTTTGGAGATAATAGGAAATACTATTATCACCTCCAGATGAATGACTAAGGAAACAAATGGTCTCTCTATCCATAAAGTTCTGTGACCATCAGCCAACAGTTCATACAATCTCCTTGTGCCACCTGAGATGGAGGCAGGATAAGTGTTTCCATAATTACTTTATAGGTGAGGAGTCTAATGTCTCGTCAAGCTTACAATAAGCCTCAAGGTTTACTTAAATGTGGGACATATTTAAAAACAGATAGAATGTGTTAGGGAGATGGCTCAGAAGGTAAGAGCAGGAGTTGCTCTTGCAGAGGACCTGAGTAATGTTTTAAGCACCTACATCAGGTAAGTCACAACTGCCTATAACTCCAGCTCTGGGGGATGAGATGCCTCTGGCTTTCACGGGCACCGGCACTCATGTGCACATGCATACACAGAAATGTTCACCCATACACATAATTAGAAATAAAATGAGTGTCAAAAAGAAAAAAATAATAGATTGAAAGCAAATATGAGAGAGACTCAACATGCATGGATGAAAGGCCCATAGTGAAGCCCATCCTAACATGCAATTCTATGCAAAAACAAGGAGAAACCACAAGTAAGCTGAGGGTCTCAGACGCTCAGTCACCGAGGCTAGAGGGGTAGGTTAGTGGTAGACCAGCCATCATAGACGCCAGGTTGGATCCTTAGCACCACAAAGAAAAACATAAAGCAAAAGAAATAAAGCCAACCAAGAACAAAGAAATAAGTCTCAAACATTGAACCTACTGTGTGCTCTGTCAGTTTACACTCTGTGTGTGTCACAAGACCATTGGGAGCAGCTAGACATAAACAATACTAGGAACTACACTGTGCTAATTTCACTGGACATAACTAAATAAAGAGGTAGGTTAGAGAGGTTAGTGGCAAAGGACTTGGTACTAAGCCTGATGACATGAGTTAGATCTCCAGAAATCACATAATCACATGGTGGTGGAAGGAGAGAACTGACTTCTACAGGTTATCTTCTGACCTAGATATACACATACACACATGCACACACACACACACACACACACACACACACACACACACACACACAAAGAGGAGGGTAGATGGAGACAGAGTCACAGAAGAGAAAGGGATTAAACAATTAATTGATTAACTACTTTTAAAACTGAGGCCCACAAATATTGAAACTCCATAGGGTCCTAAGCTCAGATCGTTGGGTTCATTTAGGTTGACACATTCTAGGCAAAGTTAAAACTGAGAGCCTAGACCTTTAATAAACCTCCCAGTGTGGAAGATAAACATAAGAGTGAATACCCTTCTGAGAACCCATTAAATCCAAAATACCAGAAGAAATTCTGATGGTTCAGTGAAAGCACAAATCAATTCTCCCACCTCTGTTTTGCCAAGTGCTCACAATTCTCTGCTGGGGGCTTGCCATGACCCAATGACATCACCACAAGGTGAAGACTACCATGATAATATGTGATAGCATGAACCAAATGTGGACTTCCCAGACAGCACATAAGAACTTTGGGTGGTGTGCAGTATAGTATACTCAAAGATTATAGCTGAAAGAAATATAAGCCACCTTTTTTTTTTCCTAAGCTACATTTTAATGGAACTGAACAGAGACTGAAATCTGTGTCATTGTTACATTGTGAATTAGAGTAAACCAGGCAGCACCTTTGGGCTTGGTATATGGTCCACAGTGTAGCATATCTGTCTCCTGGTCACAGTGTATGAGACTAAATTAAAGTACACAGATGAGTTAAAACAAACAAACAAACAAACAAACAAAACACGCTTCTGTTGGCCTCCTAGTCAGCAGTAAGTAAAAAATAAAAGTCCTACTAAGAAATGGCCCCCAATTAAGGAGCTAGAGAAAGTACCCAAGGAGCTAAAGGGGTCTGCAACCCTATAGGAGGAACAACAATATGAACTAAACAGCAACCCCCCAACCCCCGAGCACATGTCTGTAGCTGCATATGTAACAGAGGATGGTCTAGACAGCCATCAATGGGAGGAGATGCCCTTAGTTTGGGGAAGATTATATGCCCTAGTACAGGGGAATGCCAGGGCCAGGAAGCAGGAGTGGGTGGGTTGGGGAGCAGAGCAGGAGGAGGGTATAGGGGACTTTTGGAGAGGAAACTAGGAAAAGGGATAGTATTTTAAATGTAAATGAAAAGAATATCTAATAAAAAAAGAAATGGCATCTTCACAAAATAATGTAATTTATCAAGGCAGGGCCAATTCAAATATGTTCGATTCTTTTTTTTTTTTTTTAATTCTGAAATACTTTTAAAGTGCCATTTAGGATGTAAATATCCAAATGCACAGAGGGAGATGTCTCTATGAAGGTAAAAGCACACAAGAGCACAAGAGGAGAGAAAACAGCAGAGATGACAGATAAACCAGCAGAAGCTAGGACTGAGCAATGGATTCTACATTTCCCCTCATTGCCTTCAGGAAGAAGGAACCAACGCTGCAGAATGCCTGACAAACACCATGACTTGAGGCGTCAAAGTTCTGAGACAGCACCTTTCTACTGCTTAATCCACTTAATGTGCAGTGTTTTCTTACAGCTCTATGAGAAAACCAAGACAATGTTGGTAGTGTTGACACAGCGTTTTCTCCTGTCTTATATACAGCTCTTCCATCTGCAACCTAGATCAGCTCACTGCACAGTGTCAAGCCCTTCGGAGACCTAAATCCACACCCCAGAGATTGTTTGACTTCGCATAGTATGAAATGTCCACAAGACCACCACACTATGGGTGGCATTCAAACGGGCCTCACTCATTCACCTCCCAAACTATCAGCTTCTCCAAGACCCATTTCTTGCCCTCCACCGTGAGAGCTGGCAGAGCTTAGTTCTATAGTTGAACCTGAGCCCAGAATTAATAATAACTGGTGAGCTTCAGGGTTGAGCTCCCTTGCCCTTCTTTGTCTCCCTTTGCAGATGGTTCACCCCCAGAGAAACTGTGGAGGTTGGGTCTAGCAAAGTCTAGGGAACACATTGTCACACTCTGACGGATCCGGCCCAGGTCATTGAACAAGGAGAGAATTCCCTTCACTTTAAATCTTGCTTTCTGGCATTTCTTAGATTAGAATATGATCTTCTGACCACGTTACTACGTAGTTTGATTTGTTACCATTTTCTTCTAACACAAACAGATAAGTGACTCTAAGAAATAAGAAACTCTATTTAAAAAAATAGACGTTTAAAAGTTACTTATCTGTACCTAAGCAGAATGCATTAGCACCAACAGATGCGCCATGGTTTCATTTATTTGGCAGGACGACCATCCCACCCAAAGCCCAGTGGTCAGTGAGAAAGTCACTTCAGGGATGTGATCACCCCAGAGAGGCCCCCCCCCCCGATGTGCAATCCCTGACCAGAAGCTCAGGTTCAGCAATACTAACCCACAACGCTGGAGCCCTCTGAATGGAAGCACATTTACTGAGAGAGGAAATGCTGGAGTTGTTTCCAAATTAAGTCTTTGTACTGTATTCCTGCCCCACACAGAGTGGGTCCACAAAGCCAAGCTGGACTCACTGTCTACACAATTCTCTACTCATTCCACCATCAGCAAAATGCTGTGAGAACCAGGGTCTGCAGCCAAGCACCTAGTCCCTAGCTTTCTGCCCATACGGGATGTTATAATGATTCCAAATGACAAAATAATAACAAAGACCGACTTACTTTGAACACTTAATAGGCCAGGCTAGGACTTCATATGCTTTTGCTATTCATGTTTTTTTTTAAAGCTTGGTGAGGTTATATCCCCATTTTAAAGTTGGTAAAGTGGAGGTGGAAGAGAGGCAATTATTCAAATTCACATTGTAAATGCATTATAGTACCTGAAGCTCGCCTGGCTTCGGTGACCGTCCTACTTCCTATTATTGATACCTGCTTCCTAAAATGGCAGCCACAGCTACTGTCTCATTTCCCATGTTCCACGGTGACCACTCCCAGTGTGAGACTGTTACTTTCTCAGCCTTCCAACTGAGACGGTTGAGTGACTCCTTGTGCCCTAACTATGAAACATCCTAGCTCTCCAATCAGTTTTCTAGTTCTTGAGAATTTCTGTCTTCTAGTAGTCAATGTCTCTTAAATCCCCCTTCTTCTGCTCCCCATCTATATGTATGCCAAATTCAAGCTGGGCTCATAGTCCTGCTGCCTGCTGTTCTTTTCTCTTCTTTATTTCTTTCCTTCTTCGTTTCTTCCTTCATTTTTTCTTTGTTCTTCTTGTCAACCTAATACAAGTTAGAGTTAAATGTGAAGAAGAGCCTCAACTAAGGAAGTGCCTCCATTATATCAGCCTATAGGCAAGTCTGTAAGGGACCTTTCTTCATTGCTAGTTAACAGTGAAGGGCCCAGTCTGCCAGGGGTGGTACCAATCATGAATAGGTGGTCTTGAGTAATATAAAAACAAGTAGGCTGAGCAAGCCCTAGCAAGCAAGCCAGTAAGCAACATTTTTTCCATGGCCTCTGTTTCAGTTCCTGCCTCTAAGTTCCTGCCTGGAATCCATTTCCTGACTTCCCTTCACAATGGACTATGAGCTATGAGCTAACATAAACCCTTTCCTCTCCAAGTTGCTTTTGACCATGATATTTTATCACATCAACAGAAGAAGCAAAGACATTCACCATGTTCCCTTACACTGAATAAGACTTTTCTCCATAAGTTTCTATGCAGTGAACCAAAAGTAGGGTCAGTGCTATGACTTCATGCCAGAGTGTAGGGACTCCAGAGAGTCGGCACAGGCCCACCTTACCCTGCACAAGACTCATTATGGCCTTTGAACACACTCACAGGGGACCATGGAGGACTTGGAATTTGCTCTATATCAGAATTATAAAGTTCTTCAGCATCTTGTGAGCACATTCTAAAGCACAGAGTGTTAACCCTACCCAGAATGCCTTACTTGGAAGTCTGAGTTGGGGCCTGGGCATTTTCATCCTTACCAAAGTTTCATCCTCTTGCCCTAAGTACAAAATAATTTAAAAACCCATTGCTCTACAGGAAAGATTTCAAGTATGAAAGATTTCAAGCATGAAAGAAATGCACAGTTAAGTAGCAGCGCCTCGGTGGAGTGCAGAAAGGGAACATGGAGAGGATGGGTCAGGGTTCTGTGGACAAGAGAAACGGGGGAAGTCTGAAATGTGACGTGTTCAGAGTGAGGTGAAGGAGGATTAGCCGAACATCTGGACTCGACTCAAAAGATAAGTAGCTTAGATTCATCCCCAAATGAGGGAATGAGTTGGATTCACCTTCTCATACCAGGAGGTGTCAGATCAGTGCCACCACGCACAGATCACAGTGAAAGGTCAAACATTCTCCATGTTTTAAAGCGTCTCTGTCACCCCAGCTGCCTCCTGTGACTTCTCTGGGCATGTGAGAGAAACAGACGTGTGGTGCATTAGACATTCCAGCCTGAGCCATGACCTTTCAGAGTGGCTGGGTCCAGAGAATTATTGTTCAGGAGCTAGATAAGCAAATGGTTCTTTCCCCGCTCTCTTTACCACCAGGTATGTACAAGCTAGTAAATGTAACATTTAAAAGAAAGAAAAAAAAAACAAGCAAACAAACAAAACCCAAAAAACCCAAAAAACAAAAAACAACAAACAAACAAACAAAATCCCATGTTTCTTATTTGTTTTTTTTCCAACAAACTCAACTTGGCAAAAAAAAAAAAAAAAGAGCAAGAATTGATTTTTCTCCTTATAAATAAATAAATAAATAAACAAACAAACAAAACTTTCTCAATATGTCTAATTCCTTCAATGATAAGAAACCAGTTTTTTGTTTTGTTTTGTTTTGTTTTTTTGTTTTGAGACAGGATTTCTCTGTATAGTCCTGGCTGTCCTGGAACTCACTTTGAAGACCAAAGCAGTTGTTTTTTTTTTTTTTAAGGTAGAAGCCTAAATACCAGGGATGAGAGAGATCTTGTTATATTCTTAGCAATATCTGGAAGTATCATTACTCTGGACCTATTTTAAAACAAAGATTTAGAGAAAGCGGGAAGGGCCTGAAGAGCGCAGCCATGGCAGGTGCACGGATGCTGAGGGATGACAGCTGTCAAAAGAGATGGGGTGGAGGATGAAGGTTAGTGTTCAGCCCAGGCAGAAAGAGCTAGAGCAACTTAGACCCACATGGACTGAGACAGGAAAACAGGCGGTGCCCCTTGCTTGGAAAATTTTCAATAATAAGGAGGAGGAGGAGGAAGAAGAGGGAGAGGAAGGAGAAGAGGGAGAGGAGTGAGAGGAGGGAGAGGAAGAGGAAGAGGAAGGGGAAGGGGAAGAGGAAGAGGAAGAGGAAGAGAGTTCTTGCAGGAGCCATTTGGGTCACTCCATGCTGCAAACCAAAGACATGGGAAACTCAATGCAGATAGGAGAAAGCTCTCAGCACCGAGAGAGATCACGATATCACAGCCAGAAAGCCCATAGAAGACAGGGGAGTTATGGGGACAGATAGGACACAGTCTCTGTTTACAAGGTGATTTCCTTCCTTTTGACCACACATGGTGTCTTAATCCATAAATAAAAGGATCATATTCCATTATCTCTGAGGATCCTTGTGTCATTCAAGTACATAAGGCAGTGAGTGCATTCCTGCATCCATTCAGCCCTCGCAAAGCCTTAAGCACCTACTATTTGAGTGGTAATTAAGCAATACACTACACATACATGCATATATACATACATACATACATACATACATACATACATACATACATATATCTCTTCCATCAATGACCAGATCAATGAGCTGCCCACCCCCACCAAAAAAAAAAAAAAAATCACCAGATGGGATTTTTTTTTAAGCCTGTTCTATATGGTACTAGATGACTTATTGATGTAAAGATATAAAAGAAGGATCTGGTGCTGGGCTTAGGTCGTTCATTGATGTAGTCAGCTACAAAACTCACTTGTACACGTTCACTGGTCCAAGAGTGATTCTGAACACAAGCCACCTGACTCAATAGAACAAAGTGCAGGCAACGTATGTGGTAGGAGAGACAATGGAGGAGAGGAGAGACAGAATCAGAGCATGAATGACCAGCTGGGCCAGGTCACAGAAGACAACGAGGGAAGTAAGGGGAGGCTGAAGCAAAGCAACCGAGTATGGAGAGGGGCAGTCATTTAACATTCAGACTAGAGATGCTGGAAAGGAGGAGAGCAGAGGCCAGGCAAGCAAAGGGATGCCTGGGAATGGCTGGGCTGTGTACTTAGGGCCTTCGTGGTCTACAGTGTCGTTTAACAAACTGAGAGAACATGGTGAAGATTGAGGAAGATCAAGTGCTCGGTTTGAGTCTACAGAGTCTGAGGTGCTTTCAGTTGAAAGGTCAGCTGAACATTCTAGACTAGACACAAAGGACAACAGGATTGTAAGAGGCAATTGGTGACCCGGAATAGACAGTGGCTTCTTGCAAGATGCGTCTGCACCCTTGTCAAAGATCCTCGGATTCTAGGTTAAGAAATCTAACTCCACTTCAGCTGCGCCTCCACTGTTCACTGAGCTGGGGGCCAACTCCCTTTGTCCCTGGGCATTTTCTAATAACTAGGACCTGTAATCTGAAATAAAACTTTCTAGAAACAAGGATAAATAATCCTTTCTATGTTCCTTATCCTGGTGTCTCAAGGCACTTAACTCTGGGAACTTCTGTGAGTAAGTGCCTGCCATTGTGGTGACTCCTGAGTCACACCCGAGTACACATGTCTGCACAGGGACTGGCCCTGCCAGGAGTATCAATCGGGCGATTTTAGAGTTGAGACATGGCACATGCGGAAGGGTAGAAAACAGAGATTCACTTCATTCAAGTGACAAATAATTCAGCAAATCACAGCTATATAATGAAACCCCAACAAAACCTCTGGACCTCAGAGCTCAGGTGAGCTTCTTGATCAGAGAAAGCATCCAGGTGCCAAGGGGATGGTGTGCCTTGATTGCATGGGGAGAAGGCCTAGGCATGCTATGACTGAAACCCTCCTAGACGTTCGCCTATGTGGTTCTTCACTGGTCTGGTCCTGAATTAAACCATTTATAATAATACCATAATTCCAAGTGCAATATTTCTCTGAAATATGAGTTCTTCTTGAGAATTACCTATCCTGAAAACGTCATGGGACATGCATCCTATGACAAACAAATGAAGCCAGAACCAGCTTTGACAAGTGCCCTCTGGTTTCCAGCCAGTGGTATGTCTTGGCAGCCCCATTGGGTGTCATGTGATTATAACAGATAAGCCAGCGACAGCATCTTTGAATCACACTTGTGCTGGTGTGGTGATGAATGACAGGAGGAACTCTTGGGAGATGTCAAAGGGGACAGAGACAACTGCACCAGCACCTCTCAACAAGGCTTCAAAAAAGAATGCCTCCCTGATACATCGAACAGCAGTTGCAAAGGTTGGAAAGATTGGGGGTGGGAAAGCAGCTGTCATCGTTCAGGTGTTGACGAAAGCCTGGCCTCATACATCATCTCTAACCACTTCCCTGTGTGGCTTCTTTTTATCACTCACAGGCAATTCAAATGCTGGTCATCCAGAACACTCATTCCTCTGCTTCCTGCAGGCATACGGAGCAGAATTAAAATTACTGATGCAAACTGAGCCAAGGCATACTTAGAAATACTCCTTGTTATGACTCAAACTTAATCCCCTATGCAGTAATAAACACAATTAACTGATATTAATGATCATGGGAAATATCCTGAAACTACTGCTGGCAGGTCAGATTAAGTACCATATGACACCCTGAACAACTAACTGGCCTCTGTGGCATTCAGCTCCTGTGTTTCTAAAGTTTGCCACAGTCCTTGTTCCAAATGCAACTCTTTTAAAATTTTCTCCCAGAGATTCTGTATCAGGTCTAAGTGGCCTGAAGAGATACTTACAGTTACTTCCATTTGTCTCCCCTGTAGCGCATGGGGCCCTGTTAATGGAGCACAGCTCCTCTGGAAAATCTGTGCTCTGTGTTAGCAAATGGTGACTAATCACCATGGGTGATTGTTACAGGAACTGATCAAAAGCTCCAGGATGCTGAATATGCCAATCAAGGCCCAGGTTTAGTTTTTGCTTTGGAAAAAGGTCAAATATCTTTCCATTATCTTTTTCCTCCCCAGGGCCATTTGAGGAAGTTCATCTGTTCTCAACAGCTGCTCCTGAGTAGAATTGATCCTGCAGAAAAGTAACTGTAGGGCCACACTCCAGAGGTGACCTAAGTTAAACTATATTCCCAGTTTTGCTTTCCACTGATGGAACAGAAAACAAGAAAGTATGCTTTCTAGATTTTAAAATGAAGGTGGACTTTTTAACATTACTCATTTTACTTCTATAAAGCCTTGTCCCCTATGCGCTAACAAACACAATTATAAGTAAAGCTCTCATTTTAATATTATCATGGTATATAGTTATACAATGCTTTTAGCAGAAATCAGGGGTTCGATTCCCTTTTTCACTATTTCATAGTTTATAAACTTCACTTGCATCTACCATGCTGTTCCAAATATCCTGTGGTAGACCACAGTGAATTCAAACGTGGATAAAGGGCAGAAAGTATGTTCAAATCCCAGCCCCCACCTTTATTATTTACTCATACTAAGGGTGTGGCAAGTTTCACCTCCCTGTGCCTCTGTTTTCTCATCTATAAAATGTACATAATAGTGCCTCCCCTAATATGAATTCTCATTCCTTCCTCTCTTCTCCTCTCCTCCCCTCCCTTCCTCGTCCCTCTCCTCTCATTTTCTCTGTGTAAATATGGTGTGTTTATAGCATGCACTTCTGTGTGAGTGCAGGTGTACAAATGTCATGGCATCCATGTTGTAGGTCAGAGGATAATCTCAGGTTTACATCTGCGTCTTGGACGTTCTTTGAGACAGAATCTTTTATTCACCATCACATATGCCAGCTTAGCTGGCCTGTGAGAATTTTCTTCTCTCTGCTTCTCATCTATCTGATCTTGGAAGTGTTAGGATTCCAGATGCCTGCCACCAGGTCCCGCTTCAATAGTAAGCACTATTTAAAAGCTTATCAAATTAGATTTAACAAGCACATGAGTGTTCACATCTCAAGCTTTGTCAAGGCTGTGTAGATATGAGCTTTTCAGCACACTGCTCCTGTCTTTTCGGTTCCCTGAGAGTAGTGTGCGGGGGAGGCAGAACATTGAATACATGTAGGAATTTATCAGGGGCTGTGAGAGGGCAGAAGGAGCACAGTGGATGGACCGACAGAGAAAGCGAGTAACAGTAGGTACCAGTTTAGGGCAGAGTATTAAATAATGAGTGGGAATTTGCTAATAGTATTGTACTGGAGGGATAGAAGAGAGAGGGAGCTAATTTTCAGGTCAAGGGCACATTATACATGAAGAAGAAGAATATGTCCATATCTTTACTGTGCATGATGTGCATGGACTATGATAAAATTACCTATACTTTATCATATCCTGACCATAGTCTTTCAAGCTCTTCTGAACTGATTCCACCTTAGAAATGAAGACCTTGCGACTTAGAAAGGCTTACAGTGTATTCCTCAAGGAGAATGTACTATGAGTGGCTGCACCCATCTGTCTCCAAGGCTGAAGCTACACAGGCTGTTTCTTAGCCCTACTGGCAGAAGCCAATGTTGCCAAAAAAGAATGTTTTAAACAGTGGAGAAGTTGGTGGAAGGAGCTGGAAAAGAGATGGAAGGTGAAGGTAGAACTTATTGTCTGTTATTTTCTAAAAAAAAATTTTCTAAGTATGCTGGTAACTGAAAAGCTAGAAAAATCCACGTCCAAGGAATGTGTGTTGATGCTGACAATAATTCTGCAAGGAACCAGAGGTGACAGGGTCTGGGGCAGATACTGACAAACTTAAAACACGGGGCAACCAGGTCTACAAAATCTGGGGTGAAGACCAAAATATAGGGACGTATCTTAGTGAATACAGTCTCTAATGAGTAGAAGAGATCCCCCTGTTCTCTCTCCCCATAGAGCAACATAGCCAGGCTGAGCATACAGCACCCTGCCTTCTCTTACTCCATCTCTGGGGTCTTCTAAGTGTAGTGTGGTTGTTTATTAACATATATGTCTTCGGGTTTTTCATCATTCTATTTGTATTTGAAGTAGATTCCACAAGGTACTGTCTCCAGTAAGAAAAGCAGAAGAGCTTTGAAGATCATAGTGTTTAGGGAAGATGAGTGTCACTAAGGAGTCGTCAAGGTTTAGGGATAAGAGAGATACATGGAAAAGAAACCACTTGTAACTATCAAGATGGAGGCACTTTCCTGAAGACGAGTGTTTCTCAACCTGTGGGTTGCAACTCCTTTGGGGTCAAATGACCCTTTCACAGGGGTTGTTGCTAAGACTATCAGAAAACACAGATATTTACATTAAGATTCATAGCGATAGCAAACTTAGAGTTATGAAGTAGCAGCAAAAATACTTTTATGGTTGGGGATCAGCACAACATGAGGAACCATATTAAAGGATCACAGCATTAGAAAGATTGAGAACTTCTGCTGAAGACCAAAAGCAAATGGGCTGATCCGGGTAGAGAGACTGATTGCAATGCTGTGGCTTCAAACACTGCCTAGGGAACTGGTCCTGTCTCCCTGGCAATATTCCCCTTCTGTAGCAATGCCACACATTCCTCTGTGTGGTCAATTCCCACAAATGTCCAGACAGAACTTTGACACACTCATTGGGAAAAATAAAACCAATAAATGATTTCCCCATCAGGGAGAGACTCAGAGTCTCATTTAAGTTGTTCTCATTTAAAGGATATGAAAAGTAGCTGCTCCTCTTTTCTGTGCTCCAGTCCAGAGACCTAACACCACTGAGCATGCTCACCCAAAAATCAGGCTAGTGCCTGCCATCAGCCTGGCATGTCAAGTTGCATGAGGCAAGCAGCCCTTTTCCTGTCACCTTGCTTGTACCCTAGTTTGCGCCCTTGGTCTGTAAGGATACCCACAGCTATAGTGGTTCACTGTTCTAAGCCCTTGTTTGCCTCCAGAATTATGTGGATGCATAGTATTACCACCCAATTCAACATTTATACCCATTATTAACCCTAGACAATATCTATGCTCTCATGGATATTCCTGCAGTTGAGCATTGCTGTCATGCATGTACCAGCAACTGACTACAGCAGCTGAATGTGTTATATCACTGACTTGCATGGTCATGCAGTCAGCCCCACAGCTTTTGCCATCAATGGCAGAGTAGCTACCTATGCACTGCCTTCTCAGCTGGTAACACAGCAAAGCCCATTTGAGATACAGAACAGCCGTATAACTTTGTTTTTAGTGAGCCACACTCCTACCGTTAACTGCAGCACGCTCCCTTGTGACCCCATCTAACTGAGTAAAGATCTCACTTTCCAAAGCAACCCAGCAAAACTTGGAAGAGATGTGTATTCTTTAAACGCATGAATACCTTTGCAAGGCAATCAGGACCATAAGTCATCAGGGAACTGCATCTCAAAGGAAGATGGTTTATTTCCAGTATCTCAGCTCCAAAAGTTAGAGTTCATTTCCTGTCAAGGAACTTAAAATGGTCATTCTGTGGCAGCTCAGTAAACTGCAATATAACCACAAAGCATGAACTAGAAAAGGAAAAAAAGATAGAAAAGAATGAAACAGAACTGTTGGGGTGAAGAGCACTTGGAATGAACAGCAAAATGCAACAGAGAACAGGTTAGACCACCCAGAAGAAAGACTAAGCTATCTAAGACATCTGGGGGGTCTCGTGGAATAGTGCAGGAATGGGGGCAGGTAAAAAAAATAACTATACATCTCTGGAATGTGAATGTAAAATATTGTGTGTGTGTGTGTGTGTGTGTGTGTGTGTGTGTGTGTGTGAGAGAGAGAGAGAGAGAGAGAGAGAGAGAGAGAGAGAGAGATTTCTAAAGAGAAAGAAAGTAAAAGAAGTGAAAACTTATTAAATGCAATAGTAACTGTCAACTCTCCAGCCATGAGGAAGATGGGAATACGTAAGTACAAGCTCAAATTGTCAGAATACAAGACAAAGAAAGAATTTTTAAAGCAATCATAGAGAAGAGGCAGATTTTTCTCTAAGCATGTTTTCTTGGAGAAAAGTCTTGCTACTCAGGAAAAAGTGGAACAGTACATTTGACATGCTACAAGAAGAAAAACAACAATATCAACCAACCAGACACCCCCAAAGCTCCCAGGGACTAAACCACCAAGCAAAGAATACACATGGAGGGACCCATGGCTCCAGCCCCATATGTAGCAGAGGATGGCCTTATCTGGCATCAATGGGAGGGGAGGACCTTGGTGCTGTGAAGGCTCTATGCCCCAGTGTAGGGGATGCTAGAGTGGTGAGACGGGAGTATAGAGGAGCACCCTCATAGAAGCAGGGGGTGTTGGGATAGGGGGTTTGTGGCAGGGAAACTGGGAAGAGGGGATAACATTTGAAATGTAAATAAATAAAATAACCAATAGCAAATTAAAAAAAAAAAAAA